>VYYJ01000746.1:0-45571 GCA_021029165.1 Cyphoderus albinus | reverse complement strand
CCAAAATCGGAAAAGACAAATTGTACATATGGCACGTTAATTTTGGCTGTTTCTTCACTGGGCTGTATTTTCGTAGGGCTGTTTTTTCGGGGGTTGTTTATTCGTGGGCTGTTTTTTCGAATGGCTGTTATTTCGGGGCTGTTTTGTCGGGGGCGGTTTTTTTGGGGCTGTTTTTTCGTAGAACCCTTTCTAATAGGTATTGCTTTACATTGGCATCGCGTGTGTCCTATTTCAGTTGTTTACTTACTTAATTTAACATGAAGAAACTCGAACTGAGAAAAACTGCTAGAGAAAAACGAGGAAAATTTTGAGGCGATACCTGAATTTCGTGTCAGCTAATAAAAAAAACTTGATGTACAAAATTCGTGTCCAAAGTCCAATGACATTAATTTCTAAATGAGTTTGCTTTTTGCTTGCCATTGTTTATATTATGCAGGATTAATCATTAAATGAGGTAGGTCCTGAATTCTCAATGAATCCTGTTCCTAGTGCTGAGAAAATTCTGCAGTAGCTAAAAAAGTAATTAGATATTCCCCAGTTCTGACTCTTGACCGTACAGCAAGACTAGAATGAGCCCAGCCAGCACCACATGAACGTTCCCAGTTTACTATTTGTGGCTACTTGGCCACACACACAACATATTTTGTATTTATGTGCGTACATGCGATGAATTCCCAATATAAAAATGTCACCAGAGAAAGACGTCATCAGAGAGAGGCAGGAATGGTCACCACCTTTGCAGCTATATGCAGCTACCAATGGGAGAAACAAAAACTAGTATAAATTTAGAAACAGTCTGTCTTATCGTAATTTATGCACACATTAGTGCATGTGCGTCAAACACAAGAAACACATACAATTTTTTTTTCAAGAATGCATATCTTACGCTATCTGGTTGATCATGCAATGAGATGCGTGCTGTACAATATGGTAATATGAATAATAATATCTAGAAATTTGTGGTTCACTAGCTAAAATCAAAAAGGATTATAGCCAGAGGAGTCACCAAAAGGAATTATAGACTGACCGACCTATGTGGACACTTTAATTACGGCCTTTTTAATGGAGAAGAATTGAGTGACGGTGAAAGGTTAATGACTGGACGAGCCAGGATGCTGATGACTGATGACCTCTTTCCTTTAATTTTTAAAAATGTAAAATGTTTTTCCTATGTCTTTAGTTTCTAGACATCCAAGAAGGGAGTTTTGTGCGATGGTTTTACTTTGCTTATCTATCTATAAACACGATATTATGAAAGAATGTAGTTACAAATATGATTATCGCTTCTTGTGTCCTGTTTACTGAAAGATTAGAAAAACGTACGTGAGCTGTGGCTGGTGAGATGAGATTGGATGCAAACATTTCTGAACCTTTTTTTTCTATATACATAATTTTTAGTTATTATCTGCTTCACTATTTATTATCGTTATGTTATCGTTTCATCATTCCCTATGCAGCCAACAGCAATAACAGGAGCAATCATTCGTGTGTGACTTGTGTTGTGACAATCTATCTTTGAAGTATGTAAGTTTATTGACATGTTTTCCATTTCCATAAAATATGCTCGAAGATCAATCTGGTTCTTGTATTATGCTCATTTCTCAGGAAATGATTAAGACGAAAGATAAAAGTGGCTTGAAAAAGCAATAATAAAAAAATAATAATAAAAAATGAAATGTATATTGAGTTGACTTTAAGTATCTTACCAGGAATAAAGAAGCTTCTCCAGGCAGCTCAAGTAGTGAAATGGTTTCGTCAAGTCGTTTAATTTATTTCTTCATTAATTTTGCCCAGCAAAGGAGAAAGAAATGAAAATGAAGTTTTTACTAAACTTGTAATAAAGTATATTATGTCTATCTAAATTATTTATGCACACAGGTTTATACACATTTTGTTTTATTCAGCAATCAGCATAGCACAAAAAGATTGTCACGTCGTCACTCCTGCTGCTTCAGTCGCAAACTTCTTACGACTAACCGACCAAGAAAAAATGTAAATGACTTTTGATGCACAACGAAAAGCTGGGCACACAACGGAATCAATTTGTTAATAACAATTGAATACTGTCAAAGAGAATGAGAGTGGCGGAGAGTGGAGATGGAGCACTTCAGCATTTGTTCCTCTTCTTTCTTATCAACTGCTTCGCAACGACTACTACAATGCTTCAAAGCTGTTGCCTTATCAAGGGCGGTGCTGGTGGTGAATTGAAGTGGAATGGAATGAAAGTAAAGTGACATTAAATTTCACATGGCAGTCAACGTGAATCGATGAACTTAGCAACTTGAGCTTGTCTGGCTTCATAACGCGTGGAAGTCGCAAAAGTCACAATAATCACTGAATTGAGCTTTTCTTGTGTCGTGTCAGGAAATATTTCTCTGCCAATCTCCAATCACACACAGCTTACACAACAACAAAATTCTATTTTCATGACACTCAACTCAGCGAACTTTAGAGCAGGGTGAGAAATATATATGCCAGTGAAAAGTCGACAATCATAAATTCATAAAAATAGAAACAAGATCCGATCTAGCGTTTCTCTGCAGTGTCCAACTGTGAGTGTGACGCACACGGAGGAGCCGAACGATGTGAGTGAATGATGCCTGCCTCTGCCTCTCAAGCTTTTTTAGTCTTTGGTCTTTCCTTCTTCACTCTTGAGACTGTGTGCCACTCCGATCAAAACAACAACAAAGAAAGCTCCGTCCAAGCCAAACAAGTCTTTTCTTGACTTGACTCCACCAAGTTCACAAAAAGAATGAATAACATGAAAATCACAGAGCTTCTCTCATCGCAGCTAGCAACCTCGTCTCGCTCACTTCAAAATCCTTATTATAATATCCTCGTTTGTTAATGTGCCTGTGGTAAAGTCAAGTTGAGTTGGTCGAGGAGGACCAAAAAACGCTGCTCTGCCGCTGATATGTATTATTATGCATACACAAATCAAATACATTCTATAATGTGTGTAAACTTTATATAACACATGAATATAAGATGTGTGCATATAAAGACAAAAACGAAACTTTTTTTATTCCACCATCATCAGCAAAGAGCAAAGCAGGAGCACTGTAACAAGCCACAATAATAATAATAACGAAAGAGGAGATAAGCATCTCACTCACTTACTCCGTTTAAACTAAACTTAGCCATTTACTCATTTATGCGCACACCAAACACTACGTATGTGTTTAAGAGGAGGAATGTGTCTACCTCCTAATAATATTAATGCTAATAAGGTATTATAGTCTTTTTATTCGAGACCCTAATAAAACAAATGAAACGACTTCACTTCACTTGAGAAGAAAAAAAATTGTCGAATAACTTATCTTGAGCTGTCCACTTTTTTGTGTCCATCTCGTCAGTCTAACCAACTCTGCGGTCTCAACGAGTGCCGTGATTACGCTTTTATTTATTTCTTTCTTTGCTGATGTAATGTAATGTAATTATTGTATTGTGGTGACTTCTGCTTGCTTGTGCTATTTAAATGAATACGTCAAAAATGTAGTAACAAAAGTTGAATTGAAACAACTACCAGAGTTCCGTCTTTCATCACTTGATTAAACTTTTCTTCTAAAAAAAAAGTTGCTTATTGTTATTCAGATGGTGTTGTGTTGTATTACTGTTCTTGCTTCTGTCTGTTACTGAAAACATTTGAGGTGGTATGGACTGGGACCGTATGAAAAAAATAGGAAAAAATGAAAATGCAGACGAGATGAGATGCAAAGAGATGACAAGATTTTTCAGAAACAAGCTCTGCTCTGCCTTTTGCCTCCGCTTGTTTTCTAAACTCCTGAATCTGACAGAGTCTAACTCAGTCTAACAGATGAATTCTTACATGACAAACTCACTTATCCTTATGCTTATCCACTCACTTCCACCTCCTCCGCAGCAGCCAGAAACAACGTTGTATGTAATAAGTAAAGGAAAACGTGGCCAAAAACTCCCTGCAGCGACTCAAGTTAGCTTTTTAAAAAAGACGATGAAGAAGAAAAATAAAGAATTGGTTGTTTCTTGCTCATAAAAGGTTGCATTTCTCGTTTAAGGAGCATTTTATATCCTACTGCATCGAATCGTCTCCTTAAATCGTGTTGCACCGTTGGATGCATGCTTGCGCATCCTTCTCTCAACACAACTTCATCCCTTTTCCTTGTTTTTATTCCGTCGTCTGTGATCAAGTTCCTTTTATTATTCTCTCACTTCTCTTCTTCCCAACTAACACAAAAAATATATCCATGTGTCTTTTAAAACGCCTTTTACAAGCAAGGGTTTCAGTTTTTTCTCCTTAGATGGTTTTATGGCCACAAAAGAAAGGGTAGGGCTTTTAAAAACTCTTTTTCTCTTCTCCAGACTGCTCTTCTGTCATGCTAGATTTCTTCTCCGTTGTTGCTGGGCTGTTCTCTGTTCATGACGATGATGATGTAGGGAAAAATACTGTTTGGTTTTTTTGTTGTCGAGAGGAGAGAACAAGTGGAAAGGGAAAAAGACCTTGACACGACTGGCCCACATATTTGAAACATATCATGGAGTGCCATCGGATCGCCATGAAATATTAATACAAAGCACATAAACCAAACCAAGCGAAAGGAAAAGGCAGTGCACACATACATGCTGATCTAACTGAGAGTTAGCAGCAACTGGTTTCAGAGTATTTTAAAATGTTGATATTTCAGATATTCAGACATGCCTGGACCGTGAGAGGAGAATTTAATGAAAAATTCAATGTCATTTTCACTTGTTCCATTTCATGCCACGCATTGATTCTCGTTATCCTTGCAGGTTTTTAAAGAGGGCCCTGGATTTTCGGGATGCCATTATTTAAACAATGATCATGCAGCTTTTTTCTTATCAAAATGTTCGTCAATTCAATTTACTCAATGAAAAAGTGAAACGGGCTGTCGAAAACAGATTCCGTTTGAGTAGGGCTAAGAAGAAAAAAGATGTCTAAAGAAGAGATAAGGAATGTGTAACAAAACATTTACAGAGAAAAATTAACTTAAACTTGTTTGTGAAATGGTACCATTTTGTAATCTTAATCGCCTAATGCCTTCTGCAAACTGGGGATAATGAGATAATGAATAAAGGGATAAAAGACAGACTTGGAAAAAACTAGTTGGATTGTGCAACCCAGTAAAGAGACAAATTTAAATAATACCTACTTTGTACACGTGTGTGTTGTTTCAAATATGTATGTCTATCTATTAATTTTAAATGATCTTGTAAATAGTCTAAAAAAGGAAGGAAAAGGCGTCGAATTAGATTTGCTTTGACTTCGCGAAAAACATTTGAATATTTTAGTTTTCAATTAAAGCTGACACAGAGCTGTTCATGTTCACTTTTCTCTTTGATGGAGATGTGATGTTTTAGGGTTTCATTGAAACGATTTATTTTAACCCAACGGCTGCAAATGAAAAACATTTTCAAACATTACCAGCCGATCACAGCTGCTGTGACATTTGCGGCTGCTCCACTAATTACTTTTATAGTTTCTCTCGTCACTTTCGTTGGTGATATAAAGTAAACGTAAAACTGAATTTTAATGAAAGGATGAAGTGGATGGAAGTGAAAATGGAATTATCGTGTTTGTGCAATTAAGTTTTTAAGCAAAGGCACCTAAAGAGTCTTTAGATCTCTTTATTACGTGAGTGTTTTACGAATAAAAACTATAAATACAAAGAGGAATTTAAATAAACCCACAAGCGCATTAAAAATTGTCTCTGTGTCACTCACAATCACAACAAGGGTGAAACACTTTTGCTTTTACTTGCGTAATCAAGTAGCAAATGCCCTTCTGAAATGTCAAAGGTAATAGGAAAATTGTTTGTATAATTTCTATTAATAGTTTGACATTTACGTCTTTCTATTAATAGATTAACAGACGCGAATGAACGAGTCCTTTGTAACTCAGATCTTCGAACTTTCAATTTAGAATTTAATCAGCTTTTCTATTTACAAGTGTACATAAGGTAGATAGTCTATATTTAGAAGAATAAAGTAAGTAACTTGACTCCTTGTCTCGGCAAAAGCAAAAGTCAGGTAAGAGGAATTGCAAACTTGTTTATTACGTAGTTCGTGTCAGTCAAAGCTGTGGGCCGAAATCTGACACCTCACACAAGCGGAAGAAAATAAATACTGCTCTTAAAACCTCTTAGAAGATTAAAAAGTTTAAAAATAGACTCAAATCCGGATTACATCTAGTTTATTGATTATAGTGGCCTATCAGCGAGTCGGAAACAGAAAATTGCCAATTATCTTAGACATGCAGGCTTTTGCACCATGAGGGAGGGCAATGGACACCTAAATATGCATAAACTATGTAACGATAAAACATTTTTCTGGCTAATGTTCCATCTCCCAGAACAAATTAAGTAGAATTCAGGGACAAGGTCAAAGCAGCCATGTGCGGAGTGTGGAGATAATAAGCAAATAAAGGGGCATATGAAGACAGGCTGAGGCTGGACTGGAGAACAGCTGGCTCACTTTCCACTCTCATCTCCAGTAACCGTAACCAATAATCGTGTATTGTAACAGTAAACTTCCTGCCGACCACTTGAGTGGAAATGGAAGAAATGTGTACACTTGAAATCTTGTATCTATTCAAGGCTACGCATGTTAACATTGTTAACTCATATTAAACATGCTGCGTACATAAAAATTGTCGCAGGGCAAACCCAACTCTCGCTTTTTTCTTGTTTATTCATCCCATGATTACGATTTACGAGGTAGAAAAGTCTTTGCCACAGACCTTTTCACTTTTTGCTCTGGTGTCACAATGCCTTTTTTGTGTGTAGCAATATAGTGGGCACAAATCATTCCATCCCAAATTCTATGCCAATGAATGTCTCCTCTTTTATTTCATACTAGAATACAAAATCCTAGAATGACTGGAAAATATGAAAAGGTCCTGTGTTCGATTTACATATTGACCCACATTTTCCCAGTAAACAATCATTTCATTCATTCGATTTTATTTCTCACTAATTGCCGCTTTCCCTCTTACCTGGGTCTCTTCCTCGTTCTTGGTCAAGGATAAGAAAAATGTTTTTCTGACATGTATTGATTCTCATTCTGAATTTGTATTTATTCTTCCTAAATATCGACACAATTAAGTTAAGTCGATTATACTTACAAGACTTGTATTTGTTGACTTTTTATTATTTTCAATTTCTCTCTTCCAATTCCACAAATGCCACGTAATATTTACAAGATCAAAGTGTACCAAATTGACTTAGTTTTGTTGGTCGAGAAACTTTCTTTTAACCAATTCTTGGTCTATTTCAGGAGTTCTACTCCAAGGAAAGAATTTTTTTATCGTTGTTGCTGGCTTCTTGCCTGCATTTGCTTTCGGAAAAAAAAGTTCGTCTGTGAAAATTGGATCGATCCATGTGTTTCTGTGTGCATTTCTTTCTACAAAATGTAAATATAGCTTATATAGAGAGAGCAAGAATTCATAAGAGTATAAGAAAGACAGTGAATGTAGACAATAATCTTGTTGTTCGGAACACGAACTTCCGCTTTTACCTACATAACACACACACATTTGAAGCAAACTAGCAAGTAGTGCATGTACATATTCCAATTCTAAGGAAGACAAGCAAAATGCGTGGAACGATTTTTTTTTCTCCTCTGCGACTATACTATTATTATTACTGCCATATTTTAGCCTCACTTCTCTCCCTCTCTAAACAGCACCAGTGTTTCCATTCCACGCTATTTCTCTGTGTATGTGGTGATCGTGTTCCATTACACTTGAACTTGAAAAAAAGGAAACCACGACCCACCTCGTCTCTCTCTGTCCCCATCAAAGTGGATCGTTACGTTACATATTTCCCCCTCGCTCTTCGTTTCTTGGGAAAAAAGCGAAAAAAAGAGAGAAAAGGGAATGTAGAAGCATGCATTCTAAATATAGGTGCCCATACCACTTCCATTTTATTCTTTCCCTTTTCATTCTTCCCCCTTCTACTTTTCCCCACTAGTAGAAAAGCGTAATCCATCCATCCAACGTGGTAATGTGTACATGCATAAGTTGGAAAACATGCAGCAAGAAGAAGACGAAATGAAAATGCCCACCTTTTCATGTGCTCTTCTTCTGTTCTTTAGTTCTTTTCCCATTTCCTAGCATTGGCTCTCTTGTTCTTGCTAGTAACAGGAAATTTTATTTCCCATTTTCTCTCATTCTCATCTGTCTGCTTTTTCATAGACTCTATATTTTGGTTTCTTTAAATATGGTGCACACGCCATGTCAATGTACATATACAACATTATACGCACACGCACATTCCACGCACAATATTCACTCATCAAGATGAAAAATTGGAAAATGTTTGCCATTGCCACACACACGAGCGATAGTCAACTTACTTTACTTCCTATATTCTTGGCTTCTCACCAAAATTCTGTTAGCAACAAAATATCGATATTACTCTTTTACTTTTGTGGCATTTTTTCAGACTGTCTGAGCCAGGTCCGAGCTGGATGCAGTGTGGGGTTAGATGATGAAGAGGGAAGGAGGAGATGGAGGCAAGATCATGATCACGACGTTGGGAGATGATGAAAAGGATCGATTCGATTAAACGATGCAGATACTTACTCATTTTCTGCTTTTGTGGACATGATGTGAACGATAATGAGAGTGCGGTGCAGTTGATTGATGGATGGCTAAAAATAAGCTAAAGATGTTAGATTCTACCTTGCCTTAATTAAATACACTTATCTAATGACAATGCTGCTGCTGTTGTTGTAAAGCGATCCCTTCATTACATCAGCAATTTATTTACTAAATGCATGATGAATTACCTATGTAAACTAAAAGTTCAATTTAGAAGATAATCATAATATAAATTGCCAATGATCTCTGATCTCTCTGAGAATAAAAAAACTGCTGTAAGCATCTTTTTGAACTGAGAAGGTATAAAAATTATGCAAGTGATTGCAATTATAGTACACGCAACAAAAAATAATACTAGTAGGTTATCTAGTACAGATTATGATTTAATTCGTTCATCAATTTTCACACATTTTTATTATGTTCTAATAGAAGCTATAAATGAATGTTGTTGCATGCTCAAAGCTCACTTTCATCTGGCGAATGAACAAGATAGATAAACTCAAGCATGCAACTGCAACATATAACAAAACACCGACCACCGACACCTAATTTACTTTCTTGAAGCAAAATGTTAATTTGATGTTTTAGCACGAGGGAATCATTGAAATGAAACAACAAATAACTATCAGCATCAACATTGCCATTACCATCAACATCAACACTCAACAGAGATTTTTATGATTCGGAAGGAAGTTTTACGATGTGCTCATGGGTGCGTTTGGAGTAGCCCACATGGTCATAAATAAGTTTTTGTAATTTTATATGATTAATGGCAGATTGTACAACAAAACAACCCCCCACACACAAGGGTTATGTGTGGCTGTGGTTATTTCTGTTGAACTCATTTAGTCTATGACTTCGTGCCTGATACCACCAACAATCAATAAAAAGAAGGCATTTTTATTCTCATTCTTGTCTTCATTTCAAAAAATTTAATTAAATGCTTTCTTTGGTAGATGTGTTAACGTTTATTGTTATTGAACTGTGATTTGTTATGAAAGGATTTTTACTGCAATCGTAACGATTTTCGATATGGTGTAAAAAAATAATGTAAAAACAATTTTGCTACAATTGAAACTTAAGCCCAGCTATGTTAAGCATGAAGCTGAAACATGCAAATTGTAAACTGTAATTCTACAGCAAACAATCATAAAAGAACGGAACGTGACACTCGTTTTAAGCTATGAATGCTCATTTAGACTTTTAGACTATTATTTCGAAACTTTGATTATCTAACAATTAAGAATGGCTTTCAAGAGTTTAAACTTACCTTTGGCCTGTCTTCAGTAACTGATGCAAATGTAGAGACAAGATCGATGGAAATGATGAAAATTATTTTCTATTCAGTGATTTTTAATGGTCAACACTGGCCGTAGAAATTAGCACAGGATAATTAAAGAAGTTGTTTATGGTTCGTCAAAGTTGAGCATCCGCTTTGTCTCACTATAGCGTAGTTTAGCGTATACACAGGTATTGAACTAATTAGCCGAATTTATTACAATGTTTTTTGCTGTGTTCGAGTTATAGGCTTATCGTTATTGCTGGGTGACTGTTGAAACGTTCTATGCGAATTTCATCAGCAACTTTGGAAGGAGAATATTGTGCAGCTATGATTTGCATTATTGATTAGGCGTGAAACAATTAAGTAAGATTAAGATAAGCAATGGTATTTAATTGGATGTCCGTAGTATCGTTCCAAATTCAAGCTACTGCATCGAACAAGACGAGTTTTCCTGAGCTGAGGGTTGGCGTAATTAATTGAAATCAATCAGGTGTGGTCACTTTGCTTCCTAAAAGGAAAAAGGCATGTTGAAATAAACGTTTCAAAAACTCATATCGTCGGAAAAAATTAATTGCATTGCACTAAAAATAAATTCACCTCACCTGCAAAATGCCAATGCGGCAAAAACATGAAGCAGCGCTGCTTCTCGTACGTGTTCGGACGGACGGCAACAAAATTGTTGTTATTTAAAGTAGCGTCAATTAAAGCATTTACATTGTGGTTTCAATTTTAATGATTGACAACAATGACTAGGACGATAGCGTCAATAAATATTCTACATAGTAGTTTTGTCACATCGGGTTGCTTATTGGAAGTGTTTGCGTTCAATTAATATTTTTAGTATGTATGATGAGTGGCGTGGGGTGCTTGAGCAGTTTAGCGTGGTCATGAATTCCTACAAATCAAACACAAAAAGAGAAGAAGATATAATTAAAATATTAATAATTTCGTTTCAAGGGAAAAGTTTATTTTGAGCGTGGGCCAACACTAAGTAAATATCTTATGTAACCATTACCGAAATTAATTATGCAAGCCCGCGGCTGACCCGGTGACCTTTACCCTATCCTTGCTTGGCTTTTGTGTACCGTGGAGTTTTTCACTCCATTGCAACACACCACGCGAACTCTCACATTTCTCAAGAATCGCAAATTTCACTCCTTCCTTTTCACAACATCCTGTCATAAACCCCGGAGAGAGAAAGGAAGCATATCATAAAACTAGGAGAGCACAAAACAACACGACGTCCAATCCAAATGTCCTCCCACTCACAAACACAAAGACAATTTCTTGTCTCTATTAAAAACGTATTTCATTTCATATCACATCTCAGAGTCAAAGGACCATCATCCCCTGCACCGCAATGAAAAACTCTGTCCTCTCCCTTTCCACTGTTTACTTTTCATTTTCCGGAGAACAGCTCAATGTGTCCACTCCACCACCGTGTTGTCCACGAATGTCATCGTATCTCTCCTCTCTGTACATTTATCAAATTGTCAGTGCACTAACAGCACTGACATTCGCTTTCTAATTTCCCAATGATCTGTAAGTTATCGCCCGAGAATTTTAGTCGTTTTTCTTTTCTCTTCTTTTTATTGCGAGACCCGTTTTTTATTCGTTCCACACGATTTACTTTTCCGTTCAACAGAATCTTTCTATTTTTTAATGGGAAAGAGGAAACAACACCTGAAAAATACATTGACTTGTGTTCGATGTCACCACGCCACGACTGTTACATTGCACCAAAATGAAACTAATAAATGAGAATTGTTGGAAACAGTTTGTGATTCTCTGCCGATTCCAGCTACCTTTTCTCCGTCCGCCTCCATCAACAACAATAGTGAAACTTGCACTATCCGAACTGCAAGGAGCACACTGTATTTTTTCTCTCCGCTCTCCGTTTACCTTTTTACATGACTATTATTTTCTTTTTTCTTGCTAAAAATAGAACTTGCGAGGCAAGAGGGAGAATGGAGAGTGGAGTGTGTGGAGAAAAGATGAGAGGTTTGTTTTGGAACAGACAGACGTAAATAGAATTCTCGACTGGAATTGGTGGAAAACAGAGCTCCTCCATCCAGTCCGATGAACGTGCAAGAGCTGATATTAGATTGTACCGTATTACAGTTCAACTCATCTGGACGCTCTCTGCCTGAGCTTCGGCATGCTATATGATATTATTATGATGCAGTAGTCCCCATTTTCCTCCTATACCATTATATTTATTATATTACTACGCTGGAGAAAAAACCGCACTCGTCATGTCATATTTATTATATAAAAATGTTACTCGAATGAACTCTTTCTCATATAATAAATACCGTATCATGTCTTCACTGTGGATGGTTAAAAATATCATAAAGTACGTCGATGGTGGTTCCTGTCCTGGGCATGACATAACCGTGTTTATAAATATCCTTATAGGGTGAAAAACATAAAGCATCCTTTGTTGAGCATCAGTTTAGTTGAGATTTTGTGGAATTGGGGAATAGAAAGAAAACATTGGCTCAGCAGTTTTGATACACTTTTCTCCTCCTCTCTTACTCTAATGTTGATAGTCCGTGTTTACTTTTTCGGTTGACTAGAGAAAGAGTGAGAAATGAATGCGAGATCTGCAGAGAGGAAAGTAGGAAAAATCGGTTCGTTGATGAAAATATAAGGAATGTTACGCAAGCAGTACCGAGGAGAAACATGTGTGGAGTGTCACGTAAAATGCATTTTATCACGACTGATTTCCTCTCTGGGGAGAAAAGGGAGTCGCAGTTTCTACTCCCATTCCATTCAACTTGCTGAGTTTCAGGTATCAATAGAAAGCGTATTTGAGGATCTCACACCAGAATTCAAGAAAAAGAGACGCAGAAACAGGTAAAAGGAAAAATGAGGCACGAGAACGAGCTGAGCTGATGAAACGAGATGAGATACGGAATAAAATAAAACTTCTCCACGTTTTGTTTCTTATCGTTCATGCAACGGTTAAGTAAAGGAATCAAATGACATGACTGATAATGTGAAATGCGATTTCATTGCCCACGCTCCAATTTATTTTTGAGGACAAAGAAAAGAAACTGGAGAAATACTGGATGTTCAGCAGATACTCAACTCTACACCTTTCTGTGTAATAATAAAATAATATCTTTTCTTTGTCCTTTATACTTTGTAATCTTACTCTAAATTGAATTTAGAAATCTGCTCTTATAGCACACTACTCTAAATTGAATTTTTTGAAGAACTAAATTAAATTATTCATGTGTCCCAAAGTAGGTAGTACATATATTGTACGCCTACACATTTATCACTTTACAATAAACTAAATTGGCAATAAAATTAGGAACTATTCATATAATTGATGAGTGATTTTATTAGATTTTTTTGTAATTTGATTTTGCAATACTTTTACAATTTTTTGTTTATGAAACATACTTTTGTATAGGTTGAACTTTAGTGTAATAATGGCAATTACATAGACATTTTCTATGTAGTTCGATAAAAATACATTAAAGTTTACAGATCTAAGGTGAGATCAATGTCATTTTACAGATTTTTTTTTTGTACGTGAAGTGGATGGGTAAAATGTTTTCTGGTATAAAAATAAAAATAATCATTAAGCGTCTTAATAAAACTGTTTGGCAAATTTTCAGAATAATGGACGTGTGCGAAGACAAGAACATGTAAAAATCGAAACTAACACATTTAAACATAATGAGTTTCAACAAACGGGAGAATGTTACGTAAAAGAATAATAATGACTTGTAAAACATTTAGTTTTAGGTACGATATTTAAAACGCAACAAATATTCAATCTTATTTATATTTTGCATCGTAAGCGCACACGTCGAGAAGAATTGTGACCACGTCGAATAAAAGCGGGAGGCAGACCGTTAGACTAAATATCCACCAGTAGAGACCGCAATCCCAAGACTCGGTGAGAAAGTAGGCGAGTAGAATGGTGCCCAAGGCATGAGCCATTATTGCTGCAAATATCAATTATTATAATAATTCAAGTTAACGTCAGATTCATAGATAAAATATATAATTGCCTCTCATATGTTAATTAATTTAACGTAGAAATGGCTTACAATAGACCGTAGTGAAACTGCTGAACATTGTCAAGCCTGAGCCAAATGTGGTCAACTCGATCAGGAGAAAAGCGATACTCAAAGATAATGCTACTATTAACTCGGTGTCTTTTGACGAGGTCTGTTCTGGAGATGCGTCGGGAGGAAGGCAGGCCTTTACGTTTTCCTCCTAGAATTCAAAGAGAAAAAATGGTGAAATATTTATAATGACATTTTAAACATATTTCAGTACTAAAATCAAAATACAAGAATGTATTGTTCACAAGTTTTTTAATATACAGAAAAGAGTAACGTCACTGGATTTTGCTAAATTATCCAGAAAAACTAAATAGAAATTATCTTTGTCATAATATTGCACTAACAATAGCGGGAAATGCTTTTTTCTTCGAAAGTTATTAACTGCATACATAAATTGACTTTACAGTATATAGCGATCACTGTGAGAATCAATATGATCCGGTGAAGCAGCTTTAGTAATAACTTATTAGATCAAGGCTAATTAAATTAGATGTCAACAGTAAATAAGAAGCTTACCCGTGCTATCAGACTGGTAATGACAAGAATTAGATGACCCATCAACAAAAGGTATCTGGTCGAGATGAGACTATTATTTCGCTTCATTTTTGCAAGGATTCTTCTGAGCAATCACTTTGATCCACAATCTTGTTTCCTTATATTTATTCTCTTTTCAACAGTATACAATCATTGCGACTGTTGTAGTGAAAGTAATTGTTAGAAGTGGAGCAAAAGTTAATTGATACCCTAATAAAGAAGAAAGTAAATGAAACTTAAGAAAAAGGAAGCGTAAGAAAAGATGAGACCAATAAAAGCACAACTTCCGTTTCCTGTTTGTGTTTGTCTCTCACTGCGTTAAACAAGTATTATAAAGAGAGATTGATAAACTGCTACTTAAAAAGGATTTGAGCATAAGGAAAAAGCGGAGAATTGAGAGTTTGTTAAGAACGCAGTTGGAGCAGTTTCCTAAATTCCCAACTTTCTCCACTGAAATAAGAGAATGAATGACGATCCATGAAAATAAACAGCAGCAGGAAGTGACTTTCCCGCGTTTCCCCTCTGTTTTATTGGCAGCTCAGCTCTCATGTGATATTCAGCTTTCACTCTTTTTTTCTTTCACCTAAACTAGCAAAATTCATTTTTATCCTTTACCGGACAAAATCTCCATTTCAAAGTATCAACCTGAGTGGAGCCATCGAGTGACGATGAACAAAGTAGAGAACGGTTTTCAGGAGAGGGAGACAAAATTTCGCTCTCTTCTCAATACTCTTCTCTTTGACACACAATTTTTATCCTTTACAGTCTCAACTTGCCCATTCTGCTTACACGAACAGACTCAGCTTTCTCCGAACTTTCTCCTGAGCATTTAACCGGTAATTAAATGAGCTTATTTACCATTTAAAAGTTAATTTCAATTGCTTATGCATATTTGCCTTGCCTGTGTGGTGAGGTAAGTGGCGTGTGGATACACTTTGACAATCGCATTATTGGCATCTATCCAGTGTGCAGCCAAACGGTATTTAGGGAACAAGCAAAGCAAGCGGAGTACATAACGTGTATTTAAGCATTGGTCGAGAGAGGGACTCTGTAAAGCAGCATTTGCTTTGCGTTTTTCAAGCAGCAGCGAGGCAACGAGTGATCGTCATCATCATGATCATCATGATCGTTCTTTATCCTTTTGGTTCGCTTCAGTCGCCATTCTTGTTTCATTTGTGGTGCATGGAGAGTAAAGGGAACGGCAAGGCAAAGCCAAGCCAGAGTAACGCTTCTTTTGAATGCACACAGCAACAAGACCACTTAAACAACAAGAATGCAGCATAGCAGCAAAAGCAACACACACGAAAAGCACAGGAACAAGCGACCGAACAACGTACAAAAAGCTGCACACATAAGGTTACTACACGCATCGTCATCGTCATCATCCTCATCATCATGATCATCATCACGATGATCATAAATTCTGTATTCTGAGAAGAGCAGAAGAACCAATAGCCTAAAAAGCATTCACTAAACTTCACTCTGCTCTTACATTGCTTCATCATCATGATCAACATCAACTTTTTCTCATGCCATGCCATTGCCTTTACTTTATAATATAACCATATCACACAGACAGAAAAACGGCGCTACTATAACCCCATATAACAGCACCACCGTTTCTTCTTTTTCCCTTTTTCTTCTTCTTCTTCAACATATTATATCCCATTATAATAATATATTCAACTGAAAAGATTATTCTGTTTTACGCTTATAATAATATTCTTCTATTCTATTGACGAGAGAAAAAGAAATGAGTGGACCAAAAGTCTTCACATCAGCTCAGGTGAATGAATTGAATGCATGCCGATGCCGACGCCGAAAAGAGAGCTGAATTTTCCTTACAATAATTCCTTTATCCAGCTTGCTCTTTCTTTTGACACTATTTTTTTCTTGAAGAATAAGTGAAGCATTCCACATTATAAATGGATAGGTATTTAGGATTTTGAATATTGGTATTTATTTAGCTTGCGTGTCTTCACTCAGCTCACCTCTCTTCTCTCATCCTGTCTTTTCTCTCTTAATGTGTGTCCATATAAAACTGGTAACTGGATGTATCTCCAAAAATGCAGCAAACGTTTTACAGAAAAGAACGCAATACACTAAAATTGGCCAGCATTTCTGAGGTGGTTTGGTAAATACATATTTATTTACGAGTATAAAGTTTCTGGTGGGAAAAACTCCGTATAAAGAAGGGAGCCTAAGTAAAGCTTTTAAGAGCTTATTTCTCTCTTTTTTTATGTCTGTTACTTTTGCCTTTGCTTTTCCTTCAGTTCAATTCAGTTGAGTTCGGTGCAGTGCCCATTTATTTCAGGCTTGATATAACTGCATAAAAAGTACAAAGCTCTCCGTTTCCATTTCCACGTCGTATAAAAACTGAATATCTGTATGTCCTGCTGCTGCCATATACAAATAACACTCTATTTTCTGCTGCCCTACTACATCCATCCATCCACGGTTATACGATTATATTATATTACTAATATTGCTCCGCTTGTCGCTCTGTTTCTCGTCTTATGCATATTATCATCATCTGCCGTGCTTGCTTGCATATTACTTCACTTTTTCTCTCCTTTTTATGTTTGTGTCTGCTTTTTTCCTTCTCTTATATACACACACATAGGTCAGATAAATGAAATGACGCTTCTCTCCGCTTAGCTTTACTGCGTATATCCATATCTCGCTCTTTATATCTATCTTTTAGGATTTATACCATTTTTTAGGTGGCTGCGTGATGGTTTTTTGGTAAAGTCGGAGGAATATCTACACACACATAACACGTAAGCAAAGCCAAAGCAAGCAAGCAAACAGGCTTCGAATTTCATTTCAGATGACTATGCCTACTTTCATATACCTATAGGTAACTACTTAACTAATATAACCACACGGCTCTGGTAAATGGAGGAATGGAGCAGAGAGTAGAGAAGAGAGAGAGAGAGAGGTAGACGGAAAATAGGGACACGGACACAGACTGTTGGCTAGAGATTGCAAATAAGTCTTCAATGAGAGTCTCAACAGTAACCGTAACAATACTGATCTCACGAGAATTAAGAATTCTTGAATTTTGTGAATTCAGAAGTAACGAGTGTGCGGAGTAATATAATCAATTATTGCAAACAATGATAAAACGTATAACAATATGAATAGGAAATCAGCGAATATGAAATTGGGAGATGCGCAAACTTAATATATATTCTGATTTAAAGAATTTTAAAAATATGAAAAGTTTATCTCATGTCGAATTAATATTTTTGTTTATTTAACTAGCACTAGAAAGGCAAGTGTAGTTAAAATTTCCTAGCACAAAGGATTGGTAGGTTAAGAAATTGTTTATTTTAGCAGAATTGGCCTATCGATAATATTCTCTATACGTAAAGATGTTTAAAGATAAGTGGTTTATGAATCTCATGATTCACATGTAAGAATTTACACGGTTGTTTTCTCATGACTCTCATAGAGACACATCTCGAATTGCAATCCCTACTATTGGCGTTGTTATAAATATGAAGAAACACGCAGTGCACACAAGCTTACACAAGAGAATGCACACTTCTTCAACTCCCTTCTTTTTGCTGCTGCTATTTCGCTCCATAGTAGGCTGCCGCTTTTAGCAAGCTATATTCTCGCTTTACCGTGTGCATGCATTTTTATTACCTAACTGGCGAACACAGCACTTTTTTTTTGCCTAAGTTCTTCACGGTGAATCATTTTTCTCCAGCATGCAGCAAGCAGCTTCTTCTGCCTAGACGAAGATGAGGAATACAATCATTCATTGGACCTGGAACAGATTTTTAATTGACTTTTCCCAATGACAAAATCTGCGTCTGAAGATAAATGTCCAACAAAAACTGAAATTTTAACTGCGTTCTTATGAACGATTTCGCTTGCTGTAGTATAAAAAGAAAACAAAAACTTTCACCCAATCACCCGGCTCATTAGCTTTATTGGTGAAAGTTCAAAGACATGTTTGATGTCGCATGATTGATCCAATTGAAATGCAAACTCCAAATTGTCTTTTTAAACGTCTCATCTTTCCTCATTTGTCACTTTTTTCTCCTTTCCTTTGATCACTTCAATTGGTGGCTTGAGGTTCTTTTATATGTTTCGGTATGTGAACTTTTTGTGACACCCACGCGGGAATTGAATAATTGAATAAGTTGAAAATGTCCAGTTTTAATTAAGTGATTTTATCACATTTGCTTGCAATTAGGTTCATGATGATTATACTTTTATGGCATGTACATCTCGTTTGTCAGTTTGTGTCATGACATGTCACACAGTAGACTAAATGTAGATTGATGCAATTTGAGATAAAGCATCATCAATTTATTTTCCACAGGTTTCCCTTTCCTGTTTACCTGTGTGACAAGACAAGACAAGAGACAAACAATCACTCATTCATTCATTCGCTCATTCACGCTCTGTTTCATCATTGATCATTGATAACATGTTGACACATATCACACAGTTAAATAAACAAAGAAAAAAGCTTAAGACAGACAAAGAGTCACACGAGCACGTATTTTAACGTGATCGTAATAAACAACATTCTACATAAACATTTAAATATCGTTACGTTACCGATACCAATATCAATGCAAACGGTTGGACTCGAACTGGATGGATCATAATAGTCATGAATGAAGCGTGTATGGCAGGAACTGAAAAAAAATTGGTTGTGTATGTTATCGGACGAAGTCATGTCATGTCATGTTTGCCAAGTATTAATTCCACCTTATTTTCGATCCAGCTTGCGCTAAATTAGAGAGGAAAATATGATGATGCTCGTTATGTATTTTCTTTTCTTTCTTGTAATACTGCGCAGTAATTAGCTGTTTGTTAGGTGATAGAAAACAAGAAGAGCAGCGCGGTGGCGGCATAAGAGTAACAGAAAATGTGCTTCATTATTATTTTCGTTATATTACATTACATTTCATGATCATCATATTCCTGTCTCTGTTTTCGTCTTCAAAATGGAAATGAATTGTGGAAAAAGGCGACGGAAAAAGCTACATTAACCTTATTGCCTCCGTCTAATCCGTAAAAGATCAGCAAATAAACAGGAAAGCGAAAGAGTTATGTGATATTGTGTGCCATGTTATTTGGTTACATGTCTGAAACATTAAATATTACCATTACCATTCCCATTAATACCACCACATCAGAGAAACTTTGTTTCTCTCTTCTTTGTGAAAGTCATGTGGCTCTTGAAAAGTCACGCTGCTCTTCTCCTCCTCATAACATCCTCAATCCAATCTAAATATATGTGTCCTTCTCATTGTCAGGCTCACTTTCAAACGAATGTTTGTCGGTGTCGATCTCGATTCTCGATAGGAGCATTAAATTTCTCTCTTCTTCAATTTTGAGTAAAAAAGAATGCTTTTTCACCTCAAATAACAATATGGTCATTTTGCATTCGATTTATTAGATTTGCATGAAACATTTGTTTATTCGATTGGTTATTGCAAATAAATTGCTATCAATACAGCAGATTTGCGATGGGAAAGCGAGAAAATGTGTGGAATGTGGAGAAAAATTGGATAAGAAGAGCATACGCAGTAAGTAAAGTCTTTTATAGCCGAAGCGATAGCCACACCGAAAAACCTTTAGCCTGGCTCATTCTGGCTGCTTTTGCTTGTTCATTTTTCTGTTAGTGTGCTCTGCTTTTGTTGTGTTGTAGTTGTGTACGTGTGTGGGGGCTTTTTCCTTCGCAGAGGCATATTACAACAGCGAACTAAAATGCAACGTCCTTATGTACACTCTCTAATTCCGTGCTCAAAAAGTTGAACTGTCACCATTCATCTGTACTCTGCATGATATACAGTTTCATCATTAGGGCCTTTTTATAAGGAAAAAATGGTTATGCATCTACCTATTACTTTACCAACTTACAATCTACGTACCATTTGCTTTGCCTTCTTTCGTTTCGCCGTTGAATTTCAGTTCATCACATCACGTAGGTTCAGTTAAAAGCAAAGGAAAAAAGAACGGCTGCTGCTGCTTCTAGCAGCCTGCATACCTTCAACCATCGAAATAACGTCTCGTCACCACCACCACCACCACCATCGTCATTAAAGCAGAGTTCCCTTTTCTTTCTTCTTCAATATTTGCTCCCTATGGTCTCCCTCAACCAACGGCAACGGCAAAACAAGCAGAGTCTGAGTAAGTAGAGAGGTTGTTCATATCTTCGAAAGCTTTGGCCATATTTATTAGGCAAGAAACGAGCTTATCTTAGACAATGGTGCAAGCAAAAGCGAACGAAATGAACCAGCTTTTTAACTGTGTTTTGTGCCATGCCGTGCTGAGGGGATGATGACGCTAAAACGCTATGACTCTCGCAATAAAAGCATTACTCACATACATATATTCATTTGGTCTTGGTCATAGAGAAACAGGGGTGTCCGACCTCATCCAAAACAATCGGCTCTAAAAACATGCTTTGAACTGAAAGTCAAAAAATCGGCGGAAAATCCAAACTTTCCCGGGCAAAAACGTCACGTATGAGAAAACAATCAGGGACGAACAATTTCCGGCGAAAAAAACGGGAAAAATCGGCGAAAATCTCATAATTTTCATGGAAATCCTCCGCCGCATTTACAAAGCACACTCGGTGAATTCTCAAGCATTGGGACATGTAAATCCCATAAAATCGCTCACCTCTGCCTTTTCTTTCTTTATGTAAGCTCTCTCCGAGCAAGGTGATATTCATGCGACGAATAAAGCTGCTGCTTGCTGCACACTCAAAGCAGCACAAAACGACAAAGAAAGGGAAGCTTTAGCACTGCACAAGCATCTAGTCCTACTTGGAAAAGGAGAAGAAGGCGAGCAGCAGCAGCAGTAATAAAGCCAAGCAACAACGAATGCGAAGCAACGGACAAAATGGAATGGAACAACTCTGCTTGCTGCGAAAGGGAGAGAAGCGTACAAAGCTCGTAAGCAATGGCCGCCTATAATCCTGCCAGAACCAGGCGCCTTATATCTATAAGAGCTAGCGGCTATAGGCTGTATGTATGTACTTTGCCATTTAACGCAAGGCAAGGCTCAGACCATACCACCACCACGGCCAAGCAGAATGGAATGGAGCTAGAGCTAACACAGTTCAGTATAGGTATAAGGAGATTGCTAGGGGTATATAACGGGTGTATGTATGTATGTACGTAAGAGAGTGGAAGTGGAGGCAAAGCAGGATAATTTCATTGTTGATGATGGGTTGCCTCTGTTTCTCCTTTGCTCGCCTGCTATTCGCTATATGGAGCGAAAAGGCTAGGCTTGAGCTTGTCTCGACGTTGAATGTGTGTTGCTTTGCTATGCTGGTTGATGAGTGCTTTTGCTTGTGTGCTTATGGAGTGTTGCCTACCTTCGACTCCGCTTCATTCGTCCCTACTCCCTTTTCCCTGTGCTGTAAATGTACGGTGGTGTGAAGCGAGCGAAAGAGAAGCATCTTTTTTCGCTGTGTCGTCTACGAAGCAAAGGAATAAACGCTAAAGCAAGTAAAGCTTACGAACCAGTGCATTTTGCCTTGCCTGTGCGTTTGCATTGCTGCAGCTTTGCTCGTTCGAAATTCTGACTTAGAGAATTCTCTCACGAAAACAACCCTTTTCGCCTTTTGCGCTCTTTTATTACCACTACTCCACTCTACATTTACCATTTACATCACATCCACTAGCTCAGGATAACATAGGAAGCGAACTCCCATCTAAAATACTAAAGGTATGAATTTTACTGACGCTATCGCTAATTTCGAAACTTTTACTCTTCAGCAGTGATTTGAGGTCGGCAGTGGCTATATTTTGAGTGATTTTTTACTATTTATACCGTTTTTCCCGTGGTTTTCATAGAAAAATCGACCCAGAGAGTGATTTGAGTGGTGTCTGAAATTCCAAGTCGAAGCGGTTACATTTGTCCAGTGCGGATTTAAGAAAAGGAGAAAATGCCGAGAAATAAGATTCCCGGAAAGCCAAGAGGCCGTATGACGGCGTATGCCTATTTTGTCCAGGCGTGCCGTGAGGAGTTGAAGAAGCGCCATCCGGATCAGGCCGTAGCCTTCACTGAGTTCTCCAGGAGTTGCGCTCAGAGATGGAAGGTAAAAATGTGACATATTTATTATTTCTTGTGGAGTTTTAGCATTCAGTGAAGATTCGTCATGATTTCATGAAAATTTTTGGCAAGATTTCATCATCTTCAATTTTTTGTCGGAGTTTTAACCAGAGTTTTATTTTCATGCATTTTTCAGGCCATGTCGGCCCAGGAGAAGGCTCCCTTCCAAAACCAAGCGGAGGTTGACAAGCAGCGGTTCAACACTGAAATGAGGACCTACGTACCTCAGGACGCTGGTAGGAAGCGTGGGGGAAAGAGGAAGCGCAGCAAGGACCCCAATGCACCCAAGCGGTCCCTGTCCGCCTTCTTCTGGTTTTGTAATGATGAGCGGCCTAAAATCAGAGGAATGAATCCCGAGTACACCGTTGGCGATGTTGCCAAAGAGTTGGGACGCATGTGGGCTGGTGTGGACCCTCAAACCCGGGAGCGGTACAACTTGATGGCTGAAAGGGACAAGCAGCGCTACCAGAGAGTAAGTTAACTGAAATTTGACCCCGAATTATTCCACTGTTTAATTTGGGCGGGTTTTAATTTTTTTTGTGTATTTTTCGTTACAGGAAATGGAGGGCTACAAGAACAACAAGAAAACAGCCAAGGTGGTACCCCCACCACAGCAGTATGAGGAGGGATCTGACGAGGAGGAATCTGATGAAGAGGATGACGAGTAAATCAGCAGAGATTGTCCCCTCCCCTCCCCCACCTTAATTTTTCCCCATAAGTTTATGGCCATGATTTTTCTAATTGTAATACACTATGAATTATGTTTTTCTTTGTTAGGGTTTTATGATTCAATATTCAATGTTTATTTTTTAGTTGACACAAGAGTGTTTACGTTAACTAACCATAGGTATAAATATGAAATAATGTGAGTACCCTTTGGTGGTACATTAAATCAAAGCAGACATTAGCATAACTTTTACTGTAACTTTTCCTTTCTTTGAATTTTAATCTTTAAATAATTAAGATGTTTGATTAATATTCCATTACTTTTTTTGTTAATTATCAAAGGACCATAGTTGTACTTTTGGAATTTTTGTAGCAGTTAGAGTATTAAAAGTTGTTTGATCTTTATGATCTAAAGAATTATCTGGCACCATAATATGTAAATAACTTAATTAAGATGATACTTAAATGCTAAAAACTTGATTACTCGAAGTACACTTGATTTATTGTTACAAAGGAAGAATGAATAATAATGAGGATGAATATATATGTATTTTTTAAAAACCAAACCAAGTGTTTTTTGCCAGTTTGCTTTTTTAAATAAATAGTAATATAGTTCTTGAAAATTCATATTTTCATGGTCTGATTGATGATGATGATACGGGAACGTTTATCTTCCAAGAAAGATACAAAACGATAAAATCGAGAGAGTAAAATGCGTTGAAGAGAGAGGGTACAGAGAGTACGGTATTGCTAAAATGAATTATAGATAATATGTGGATTAATTGGTAAAAAATTACATCATATAAATATAATTGTTTTTGTTGGATTTAATAATAAGTTTTTAGTTTATCAATACAGATAAGTATTTAGGAAGTTCGGTGTCAGACATGATCCACAGTGGATCCAATC
Organism: Cyphoderus albinus; assembly: GCA_021029165.1. Lineage (NCBI taxonomy): Eukaryota > Metazoa > Arthropoda > Collembola > Entomobryomorpha > Paronellidae > Cyphoderus > Cyphoderus albinus. The sequence goes on along the minus strand of VYYJ01000746.1, from coordinate 21,396 downwards.
CAAAGTTGGCTTTACTATCTTTTACTGTCACTATAAACCCTTTCTGTTTCAGACGAGATCCGACTTTTTGTTGTATTTTTCTTAATTCTTAAGTAATTGAAATAGTGACAGAACAAAAGTTTAAAATGCTATTTTGAAAAGTATAACTGGGTACTTATTAAAATAGCTTCTTTACTTATTGTGAAAATGTGGTTAGCTCCCATAAAATATTAGGACAACGGTAAAATTCTTACAACCCTTTTTGAAAAAGAAAATTGAAAATCTTAGGAATAATTAAACGGTGTACATAGTGTATATGTGCCTGACTCCAGTCGTTCGTGTATTCTAAGAGGGACTGAGCGGTATAAGATCTCAAAAACGTGTCTGACAGGAATATCCAAATAAAAAATTTAAAATTGACAAATCCATTTCGTTGCAAATATTTGCAAATCATTTATTTATCGCATCACATTGGTCATTCACTTCACACATTTAGCTATTGAATGTTGTAGAAAATAATTTGAAAATTATTAATAATGAGATGAGATGTGGCGTATGGCGTCGTCTTCTTTTGCTGGCACAGTTATCAAAGTTTCGAATTTGAATTTGGTTTTTATTCAACTTCAACTCAACATCACAACAAAACCATCAAAATTGTTCATGTTTTAGCACTTTCACTATGTCGTAACTCTTTTGCAGTATTAGCAATAAAGTGACGGTAATCCAATATCCAATGGCAAAACTAAAATTGCAATTTCAGTCACAAATTCGACCGAAATTCGGTCACCGAATCAAGTATCTGAATCTGAATAGACTATTTTAAAACTTTTTGGCTTAATTTTGAATTTCCTTCCCCAGGCAAACGTACAAGATCTGGACAAAACTGTTGAAACAAACTTCCAGAAAATTGCAAAAATGTAGTCTTCTTCAGCTGATATATCACTAATTGAGGTGCCTAATCCAGTTTCCACTCTTTTCGACTTTCAAATCTGGAAATCCAATTTTGGAATCGCTCCATTGTTTATTATATGCCGCAATTTTTAAACACTTCGTGAACAACCACTTTTCCGGTTAATGTTTCAATATGGCAAATAAAAATTTAAAAAGATGAAATGCAAATTTTTCAAAATGTTGAAGCAGGATTCAATTTTGTAGTACTTTTCCAATTGGAGCAAAAATCTTCATCTCTGGTACAAAACCTCTTTTTGGAAACTTGGAGGTGGTTTTTTCTTTTAGGAAGGTTAGAGATTTTTTCTTTTTACAGTGATCTGATCACTCAGCACCCTAACGACTTCCCGAACGGCACAGGCCAAGGATTTCGTTTTTTCGAGCACCGCTTCTCTTTTCAAAGTCATTTCACTGATCACTTCTCAGTTCTCTTCTTCGGGAATACTTTCCTTTTGCTTTTCCGTTTAATTGCGACTGTGTCGATAGTCGATAGGCTTTTCTGATGACCCAGATTAACGATTCGTCAACACCTTGTAGATTCACCTAAGATTAAACACAATTAAACTTACATACTAAATATGGTAAAAAATCATTGTAAATGGAATTATCTAAATTATCGTAAAGCAAATAAATATATTCAAACTTCTAAACTTCACACTCCCTTCCTAGTATAAAATAAAAATACGATAAAATAAATTCACTTTCAAAGATATATATAATTTATCACTGGAAGGTTCGAATTCGACGTGGTCAAGCCAAAACTGTCATTTATGATTCAAGTATGGTCTGCATTCTGCAAGTAGTAATTCGATTGACTTCGTTTGTAAATTAACCAAATCATCTTATTAACGTAAAAAGTAAATTGACTGACAGGTAAATATTAACCCGGAAGTGAGTGAAGGAAGTCCAATTTTAAGAGAATGTCTCGAGCACTGGATAAAACGGATGAGAGGGAGTAGTCGTCGACTACCAGAATAGGTGTTGCAGACAGAGTCAAGAAATTGAATTGAACTCTTAGAGAATTTCTCTCCTTCATCCTAACTGATTGTCCGAAATACGTCTTAAAAATCTAATGCTCATGGATGGAGGCATAAAGGGGGAGTAGTATAGTAAAGTTACAACCGAATTAGGATCCGTCAGTCACGTAAAACATTTCCTTATTGTCAGTTGCCTATTTCTTGTTTGTTCAGTACAATAATTGTGAAATAAACGAGCACTAAATAGACTTCGTATTTCTTCTCTAAAGCACAAGAAGTGTTCCTCGGGTTCGGGTTTACCAACTGCCACATTATAATTGTAATTGACAAGTTGAAATAATCATAAATTAATCGAGGGTATTTGATCATAAAATTTAGATTTTAAAAATGTTCGGGCAGTTTGTCGAACATTTGTATTAATGTACAAAAAATTTACCTCTATTTTAAGTTGATTAAAACCAAATTGTACTGATTAGTGAACTTTTAATTCAATCACGTCAAAAGGATCCACTGTAAAAATGTTCGTTTAGTAAATTGTTGTTGTTCATCATTAGCTTCACGATCCAACGATTGCCCCATTCTCAGTTCGGAAACACATGGATTGGATAATACTCTTAGGCAGTTACAGTTCCACTTTCATTTCACTTCACAAGTTATTTATCAGGCACTAACGAACATTTAGAAACTGCCCACTGTACTAGCGTATCCCTTTTTATAATTTTTTATACTTCTTCATCTTCCTCATCGTCTTCATAGTCCTCAAAGCTTTCAGGATCTTCCAAAGTGGTTTTCTGAGCCCTGTAGTAAAAATCAAAGGTTTTATATCCGCTTACCTACCCAAAGCTAAAGCATGTCCAAGCCATAACTGCTTTCGAACAATTTATCAGGAATTAAATATATAAAGCTCACTCAAAGTATGGCAAATGAAGTTTGTTTTTCGATTCCCGTTCGCCGTCCTCTAAAGTTAACTTAAATGTTGTCAAGTTCTTCAGCACTTCCGCATTACTGGAATCCCCTTTGGCATCGGCATTAGTGAGCAACTTCTCCTCAAGGCCGTCTTTGGTAATTTGAAATACTGTTCTCTACATTAAAAAACAAATGATTTTACACCAAATCATTTTTTGCTTTAAATAGATTAAAACAAAACTATGCATTTTTGTTTTCATTCTATTTATTAATACATCACTACACTATTATCATATAGTAAAAATAGGTATAACTTACATCGTGTGATGCCCTACGGTCACGCCTAATTTTCAGTAAATCACATGTAAACTTGCTACTGATTTCACTAACAAATGAAGCAGTCGAACTCTCTGGGTGTAACTGAAGAAACGCAATATCCGAAGCCATTTGACACAACAGCCCCATCTCATCTGAAGATAGTGTTCCCTTGTTGAAAAACAGGAACAATTTCCTAAAGTGACCCGAAAGTGACTGAAGAAAGTCCGATTGTAAGAGAACATCTCGAGCACTGGATAAAATGGATAAGAGGGAGTAGTCGTCCACTACCAGAATATTCCCTCTCCCAGGTTTCGTTAATACATTCCTCATAATGGACTCATATAAGCTATCTGTTAACCAACAAAAACCCAAATGAAAGACTTGAGGACAGTTTCACCATAAAACTGGATTCAAGCAAAACCTGGGCGTTCCAATACCTAAATCAACACTTGGATTTCTAACAAAATCGTAAATCGTCACATCCTGGGTCCTTCTAGGCTCAATCTGGAAACTTGCACCATCATAAGTGAAGAGCACCAAGTGAATGTGAACCTTTCCTCCTTCAATATCCAGGCAGTTGGTCACTGCTTCTTGGATATAACTGTCCACAAAAAGTGACGGTCCTTCATCATCTTTGAACAGAGAAAAAAAGGAAAATCAAATTTTTCAAAAAATAAAAATAATTATTTTGCCAGGAACACGCCCATATCCCCATAAGAAAGCATTAGGGTGGTTATCTTACAGCTTATCAGGGAAATCCTGGAACCTTCTGAAAGTTTCCCGGAAAGCGCGTACTGGAGCCCCTCGGGCATTCTTTTGGATAATTGAATGACGCCGAGAAAAGCGTTGCACAATTAAAAAGTATAATTTTCGAATTTAAGTTGATTTATTGAGCGTAATCCAGCTGACGATGTGATAGGTAATGTATTTTCGTGTAGCTCACGGTGCATTTAAATTGCACGTATTTTATTGACCACAGAAGAGGAGTTCAAGTGAACTAGAGAAATGGAGAAATGCATGCACCCTCGAACATTTTTGCATGGTAAACTCATGAAAACAGGGCACAACTCCACTTTGTGTAAACGGAAACGTTAACGGGGCGAACTGAGATGGCTTGAGGGACAGCCACTTTCTCATTCGTCGGCTCGGGGAAGAAGGGAAAATGTGCCAGCTTTGAATGATGGTTACACGCCGGGCTACTTGCTTGCTGCTGGCAGCTCCACTTCTTCAGCTTTTTCTTGTCTGACGAGCTCAGTTTTAATTCCCATTTGGCATCTGCTTCGCGTAAGTCAAAACTTCTCTCGTAACAAAATATTTTTTTCCTAGTTAAGATTAAGGATAATTAAGGGACTTAATAGATCGATTGATAGTTTTAATTGTTTGCTTCGAGAATAAGGGGTATTTATTGTGAAAAAATACTGATTTCAATTAGTTTAATTTACTATAAAATAGCATATCTTCGCTTTGGTTGGATTGGATTCTTCATTCATTTTCTAAGTAATTAATTTGGGTCTTGATTTTAAATTGCTTTTACAGAGTTTTCACTCTTTGCTACTTTTCGAAAACCTGCTCCAAGATGTCGGGAGGACTCGATGTTTTGCAAATCCGTGAGGATGATGTAACAAAAATGCTCGCCGCAACGACCCATATCGGGTCAGAAAATGCGGACTTCCAAATGTCGCAGTACATCTTCAAGCGACGTCCTGATGGTAAGCGAAAATAGTTTCTTTTAATGACTTCGAATATTAACTGCTAAAATGATGAATTTTATAGACAAGCATATATCTGAAATATTATGTACGATAATTTTATCTGATTTAATTTTAAAACTTAAATTCAATCAATTAAATGTGGAGAAAGGATGTTTTGGTAATAGAATGTGATTTGTTTTGCAGGTGTCCACATCATCAATTTGAGACGCACTTGGGAGAAAATCTTGTTGGCTGCCAGGGCTATCGTGGCGATTGAAAAGCCTTCGGATGTGTACGTCATTAGCTCTAGGTCTTACGGCCAAAGGGCTGTGTTGAAGTTCGCTTCATACACTGGTGCCACTGCGATCGCCGGACGTTTCACTCCTGGTGCTTTCACCAATCAGATCCAGGTAAAGTAATTAAGACAAAATGCATGCATTACAAACTGTGGTCATTCATGTACCTGTAGCTTGCTGATTGAAAGGATGAACCTTCGTAGCCATACGCAGCGTGAAGTCATGCTAATGATAATTCGCTAAATCGCTTTACCGGATACTGACAAATCAGTATTTTGCAATATCTTGTTGATTTTTCAAACTGTTCTTTGATAAAGTTCATAACTAATTGGTTTTTTTGAATATGCACTTATTTTTTTCTGCAGGCTGCTTTCCGTGAGCCACGTCTCTTGGTCGTCACTGACCCACGGGCCGATCATCAGCCCATCACTGAGGCGTCCTACGTGAACATCCCTGTCATCGCCTTCACAAACACGGACTCTCCACTCAAGTTTGTGGACATTTCCATCCCGTGTAACAACAAGTCTCCCCACTCGATTGGTCTGATGTGGTGGATGTTGGCGCGTGAGGTGCTCCGTCTCAGGGGAACCATTCCTCGCGACCGTTGGGGTGTCATGGTCGACTTATTCTTCTACCGTGACCCAGAAGAAGCTGAGAAGGAAGAACAGGCCGCCAAGGAACAAGCTGCGATGGCAGGCAAGGCTCTGGAAGCTGAACAGTCACTTGCGAACCCCATCATTGCAAGTGAGAACTGGCCGGTCGAAACTGCGGCCGCCCCTGCTGAAGTTGAACCAGCAGCCCCTTTCACTACTGCTCCGCCACCGGCGCCAGTTACGGAGGACTGGAGTGCGGAGGCTGAGAGCTGGGCCGCGGACACCAACGAGTGGGGCGGTACTGCCAGCTGGAGCTAAGCAGGGACAGCTCGAATTGATTATGTGGGCTTCATCATCAAATCAACAGGAAGTACATGAGACTTGAGACTATTCCATTTTTCATACTGTTGACCCACAAATCGTTTGATATTGAAAGAATAATAAAAACAGAAGAAAAAAATATTTTTTTCCTGATTACTTAATATTTTACGCACTGCATTAACATTTTCATGTGAGATTGCTGCATCAAATCAATGTAGAAAGTAGAGATTAAACCTTATGAGAAGCATAATGACTGCATAATAAAATAGAATGTAATGCATTATAATTAAATCTTAAACATTGGAAATTCCAAACATGAACGTGACATTACATTTTAAGTCGAGCTTAGGCGTACTGAAAAATGCCGTCTCGAGTCATGAATGGTTAATGAAATGTTAAAGTTGAAAGTGAATCAAAAATAAATATTGGCATTATATTATTTGTTCAAGATAAGCCGAGTATTTACGAAAGCACATTCTTCTTAGTTAGTTATACGTTTTTGGTTCTCTGTCATCCCTGACCAATGTTCCTATCCTAATCTAAATTATATTTGTTAAGCCACTTTTTATAATGATACTAATTGCTTTGGTATTGAGGATAAGGACTTTCGGTTGGGTTTCGGCCTTCGGATTTGATTGTTGATTGATTTGACTGTATGCTGTTGTTGATTTTAAAGCATAATTAGATCAGATAAATCAGATTGAGTCATTCAATGCTTGCGCTTGCAGTAAATTATTCTCATTCTCCTCGCTTTCATCTCTCATCAATGAACGTCTGAATTGGAAATCACGATTGAACATGCGTCTTTCTGATGCGTCAATCCAGTATGAGCCGTAAAAATTCAATTCATTAATCTTTGAGTTCATATTAGAGTACTTCACTTTTTGCAAACACAAGGTACCAAATTATGTAAAAAAAATTAACTGGAGAAAGGAAATGATAAGAATTTAATTATTTCTGACGCATATTATTTGTTTTTGCCATTCTCCTTCATTCATTCATTCATTCATAGAAACTAGATATAAAGGAAAGTCGATCATATAAAAAGACCTCCATTCTCCGGAAAAAGTATTCACTGATCATCACAACTAACCACCGGATCCGAACTCTAATTAAAGGTTTAAAATGTTGGGGAAGCTTTTTCTAATTGTTTTGAGCCTCGTCCTTGTGTCTGGCCAAGCACCTCAGTGTACCGATGACATCCGAGAGAACGTCTGCAAACTTCCGGACTGTCGCTGCAGTGGCATTGACACTCCTGGAAAGCTAGCGACGGGAAAGACACCACAGGTATTTTAAAAGTTAACTGGTTAAAGAATATTAAAGGCGCAACAGGAATGGTGAATTAATTGAAATGTTATGTACCATTACAAACAGTTAATTTTTCTAACATTCGATGACGGAGTCGTCGAAACCAACTACCACTTCTACAAGGATGAGCTGACCCACAGAAAAAATCCCGATGGAAGCCCAATTTCAGCGACTTTCTTTGTCACTCATGAATACACTGATTACACATATGTGCATGACCTGTGGTTCAATGGACATGAGATTGCACTCCACAGCATTTCACACGATCCGTACGAGGAATATTGGGCGACCATTAATGAGACCATGTGGAAAAAGGAAATCACCGAACAGAAAACAATGATGGCTCGCTTTGGTGCCATTCCTACGGCAGATATTCAAGGCATGCGCGCCCCTCATCTAAAGACCGGAGGTGACGTAATGTACAGAGCCCTGGTTGACGGCGGTTTCTTGTGGGAAAATTCTCGACCAACGAGGGATTTCCGGAAACCTGGACTCTGGCCCTACACAAATGACTATAAATCCATTCAAGAGTGTAGAATTCAGCCATGCCCAAAAAACCAATACAATGGATTTTGGACTGTGCCTATGCTCGACTTGCTGTCCTTCGCTGGTACCGAGTGTGCCATGGCTGACGCCTGTACTCCCACTTTAAACACGACTGAACAAACTTTCCGCTTTCTCAAGGGAAACTTTGAAGATCATTACAATGGGTCAAGGGCTCCCTTTGAATTGGCCATTCACGCTGGATGGGTTAATGGGACAGGAGGAGCTGACTATGAAAAGATTCAAGCGAGAAGAAAGGGATACTCGCAATTCTTGGATTATTTGGAAACATTAGCAGATGTGTACGTTGTCAGTATTACCAGAGGTTTGCACTGGGTCAGGGATCCTATTCCATTCCCGGAGGTTAATGCCTTTGCTCCCTTCAAGCCAATTAAAAGACCAAATCGATGCACAAGGACTTACAATTGCAGATACGGATCTCCCCCCGATGAAAGGTACGCATTTTAATTAGAGTGGCTCTTTAATGGAAGATAAAATTTCCTGTAAGAATTTTAATCTAATTTTCGTTTCAGATACATGAGGTCATGCGTTCCATGCCCGAGCAGGTACCCCTGGGTGGGCAATCCCTTTGGTCTAGGAAAATAATATATGAAGGTCACCATGAACCAACTCTTTGGATTGCAATTGTGATCGTTTTTTATCTACCTGAGATTAACCATAAAATATACTTTTCTGCATGTAATAACTTAATTATCAAATAAACTTTGTCTATCACGGTCAACTTATTTTTCGGTGTGTATGTACTGTTTTGAATATTAATGATATTTAAATTTTCACATATTGTGTTAGGCATTGGCATTGAATCAAAGCGCTTGAAGTTTTTATGAGGCTTCCTCGCAATTAAACTCCTACGCAAAGTTAACAATCTTCATACGAAGTTTTGATTTAAGAATGCAATATCATTTATTGTTGAGGTTGGTCTGTTAGTCAAGAACCAATTTTAATGAACTTTGCAGGTTTCCGCACAGCGAACTTTACTCAAGCCACAAAACCATTATTTTTATGCTAATCAATATCACAATTAGAAATAATTTACAGGCTGTGTAAAAGCATTAACAATAGATCGTCGAAGTAAGAAATTTAAAAAATAATTGTATTCTTTTAAGATACAATGCAATTTAATTCGATTACAAAATTTTGGAGCCAATAAATATCAATAAAAATCTCACATAAAGTCATCCGAGTCCGAGCCTGAGTTGTCTCGATTCGTTTTCATATTTTCACTCTTCATTAACGAAGTATAGCTCCTGCAAATGAAACAGTTAATTTTTATTTTCTTATTATTACTTAATTAATTATATTAAAAATTAATCGGTTGCATAATATAGTACATACCTAAGTTCAGCCTCCTGTTCTCTCTTTTTCGCCAACTCTTTATCCACTTCCCGTTGCTTCCTATCTTTTTCCTTCTGCTCCGCCCTCTCCTTCGCGTCTCTTTCCTCTCGAAGAGTTTTAAAGTCTAGCTTCATGTTCTCCGTTTTTGTTTTTGTCAGCCTTTTCACAATGTCACTATTTTTGGCCACATTTTTCACTAATCGAACCACCTTATCTTTGTGGAAGCTAACTTGACCCACTTCCATACCCGCCGTTTTCTTCAAGTTACTCCATAGGGTGTACACTACATCCACACTGGATTGTTTCCGCCCGGTGATGGAGTTATCTTTCACCAGTTGACAAGCATCGTCGATAATAACTGAAGGGACGTCGTCTAATGTTTCGCCCTAATTAAAAATGGGGTTATTTATTAAACTCCATAATAGAGTGTAAATACCCATAATAACAACAATTTCAGAATTATTTAAATCACCGGTCTCAGACGGAGGTAAACGTGGGCGGATGATAACTTGTCAACGTGAAACCAAACGTCCTCAGGCCAGCCCCATTTTATTAACTCTTCATCTTTATCATATAAGTAAAAACCAGTTAAACTTCAACACTATTAATTAATTAAGAGTATTTAAAAACTTGCGGAATTTTTTGACATGTACACTTACTTTCATGCTTATCCTCTCCCATAAACAACGTGACCGGCGGATCAACAACTGAAATATAATTTTCAAATATAATTTCAACGTTGGTGATAATATAATTAAATTAATTAAATTGTACCGACTCGAACTCACCAGTGGATGTGAAATAAAAGACCATTTTGTTGAACTACTAAACAAAAGACACCGGTTCAGTTCAGTCGTTTGTTAATTTGCTACAGTCAACAATTGCTTTTAAATTGGTTTTTAGCGTTGGAGTTGGATGGAGTTAGTGTACTTTGACTTTGATGTAGTTAAAGTAAAATGGAACACTTTACTGTGAGACAAACTTAAACATGTGCGTGAGTGATGTGTTTAAATTAAAACCTTTTAATCTGATGTCTGATTTAATGTGCAGATTAATTTGTTTCTTTATTAAAAAAAGAAAATACTCAAATTCGACCGCATCACCTAAACCGAAATCAAACTCAAACTCAAGGACCCAACGCACGATGTTATAAACAAAAAGGAAGATAAAACTGGAGACAGTTGGTTTTGGAATTTAGGATAATGATGATGACAGAAAAAGTTTCCACTCATCCACATCAACCCGGTGACAAGACAGCTAGGCACTATTCTTAGTATGAATTGGCTCAACAGACAAAACACTGTGACGTCATTTCGAGTGCAGTCTGACTAACACACTCGCAATTGCGATTCAGAATGTAAACAAACGCAAGTTTTCATCATTTCAAATGATTTTGATGTTGTCTAAAATTAAGGTTTAGTTTTGTTACCAACAGGCAGAGTAACTTGTTGGTTAAAATTAAAATAGTTCGTCATCCATCCATCTCACAAGAATTAAATATTTCAGTTTTTAAATTATATAAAAATAATTAGGACCGCGATGCCGTCGGTTTGTGCTGTCGCTACATGTGGTAACTACAATCGATCAAAGAAATCTGACCCTTCTCTGATCCATCATCAATTCCCGGTCAATAACCCTTGTGTTATGCAAAACATGGGTGCATTTTTGCCGTAGAAAAGATCAATTCAAACCTCAAAATGCCAGAATTTGCAGTGTTCATTTTGGAGAAGACTCGTACAAACGGGATTTGGCAAACGAGTTACAAGGACTTCCGCCAAGAAAACGTCTGAAGCCAGATGCAATTCCAACAATACTAAATCCAGTTCCGGAAGAAAGTAGTTGCAATTTGACTAATCGTGATCAAAGATCTCAGCATCGAATAAACAAGAAAATTATCAGTGAAATTCTTATGTGTTCAGGTAGTTTGTGAAATAAAAGTTAATTTGAGAGAAATACAAATTATATAAAAAAATAAATGAATTTACTACTGAACTAATTACTAAACCTAACAAATTTTTGTAATATGTAGATGAACCGGATGTGCAGATGGAGGACCTCAACGCTCAAAAAGACGAAAAAAACGCAATACCACCTACAAATATGGATTTTTCTTCACAAGTTGATACATTGTCACCGTTTTTTGAGGACACCATAAGTCAGTAAATTTAACCAACCAATCTACTTTTATATGTTGCAAATTTAAAATGTCTAAATATCCATACCACGATTGTGTACCAGTTGTGTTGCAGAATAATCTCAGCTCTGTCAAAACGGAAAATACAAAAAAGGACAACTTAATCACCAATCTTCGTCGGCAAGTGACAAAACTGAGGCTACAAGTAATGAAGTTAAAGACCGATCTCTCGAAATTGGCTAGAAAGAACATTTTAACACCTCAACAGCAAAAACGGATGAGTGGAAAACGGGTTAATTGGAAAACCGAAGACATCGTAAGAGCTTTGTCTGTGAGAAGTGTTGGATTAAAAGCATATGAAACCGCCCGAAAAAATTGGAATATTCCATTGCCAAGTGTAAGGACATTGACAAGATGGGCTGTTAATTTTTCTTGCAACGAAGGAATTTTAATGGACATAATCTCGGTTATGAAAAATGAAGCAAAATCGATGCCGGAGTGGAAACGTGTTTCAGCTATTTCTTTTGACGAGATGTCAATAGCATCAGACTGGTTATTTGACAAGACGCTGGACAAATTGGTTTCACATAGTAAAGCTCAGGTCGTACTAGTAAGGGGATTACTAGACGGATGGAAACAGCCAATTTATTACGCATTCGATACCAATATAACGACTGAAGTTATCAACACCATAATAATGACGCTTGAAGGCGCAGGATATCCTGTGTACAGCATTACATGTGATATGGGGGCGGAGAACAGATCACTGTGGAAGAAGTTACAAATTACACAGGAAAAAACTCATTTTACAAATCCGTTTGATCCTGAACGAAATGTATTTGTTTTTGCCGACGTTCCGCATATGTTAAAGTTAGTTCGAAACCATTTGCTTGATGACGGAATTGTAACAAATGATGGAACTATAATTGACAAGTCCATATTTGAAACTATTATTAATCAAGATAATTCAGAATTGAAGTTATGTCCCCGCGTTTCAACGCACCATTTGGAGGTAATCGGAGCGGAGAGAATGCGAGTTCGATATGCTGCCCAATTACTATCAAATCATGTCGCAGAACTAGCCGATTTAGTCTTTAAAGATAATCCAAAAATTTCCAAATTTATCAGACGAATTAATGACGGCTTTGATGTAATGAATGCAAGGATTCCATTGGACAATAAAAACCTAATAAAATCTGGCTACGGAATGCAAATAGAAAAACAGAAGCTGGCAATACTGGAACTAGAAGAATTGATTAAATCCAGCCGATTTTTGTTAAAAAGTGGAAAAACAAAAACCGCTCTTCTCCCTTGTCAAATTGGATTTTTAGTGTCAATTAAATCTACTATGCTGCTTTTTGAAGACTTAAGGAAGCAATATGGTATAAGCTACCTACTTACATCACGATTAAATCAAGACGCACTAGAAAGTCTTTTCTCAATAATTCGATCTTACGGTGGAGCTAATCAGAACCCATCTCCGAAAGAATTTAAGTATAGACTGCGCTTAATTTTACTGGGTTCCCATGTCCGTTCTCCTAAAGGAAGTAATAGTGATTATGAGGAAATAAACAGTATGAGTGCCAATTTGCTACAACGAAACTATTTATTAAAACCAACCTATGAAGAATCTTCTGTGTGTATTTCAAAGTTCCCCAAGTTACCAAATAATGACGACATGAACAATGAGAAAGCGCTAGAATATTTGGCTGGTTATTTGGCTTGGAAAATAAAAAGAAATGGGGAAGGAATCCATGGTACTCCGACTAGACATAATATGAACACGACGTGGATTGCGCAGATATCTCGTGGAGGACTTCTTTCACCGGACCAGAACTTTTTGAAGTGGATACAGGATTGTAACAACATTTTTCTCGAAATGACACCTAACGAGTTTTCCAAAAGTGTGTCTCAAAGTTTTATGGAAAAAATGAAGACTAACTATCCTCAGGTTCCAGCTAATGTTCTTAAAGAATTTATTGCTATTCGTTTGAAGATTAGAGCAAAATATCTTAATATTATGTCACATAAAAAATATCGAGGAAATTTAATTAATCGTAAGAAAGCGGCACAGTTTGTCAAGTCTGCAAAGAGTTCTTAATTAAATATTTTTATTAATAAAATATGTTATTAACAACATCAATTATATAGTTTAGTGCATTGAAGTAAAATTAATTGTGTTTGAATTGAATATTTTGATCGCATTCAGCCGACTCGGCATACACATGCCACACATACCATAGTATCGTTGCACCCGAGATGACGTGAGTCTCTGAGACAGAATGGCGCGCAAATCGGCCTACCTCAGCTTGTCTCTACCTTCTATTATTCTATAAACCTTGTCATCCACACAAGTCACAAGTCTGCTCCTGCTGTAGATAGGATGGAAATCCCGTGGCAATAACATGCGACTTATGATGACTCTTCTTATATCGCCCCGATCCCGAAAGTGTTTTCGTGTGTGCCTTGTTTGTAAATAAAAGTAAAATCAACTTTCACCAAGCAGCTCAAGTGTCATGTGTCAAGTGACAAAGAGAAAGTTCCAGAGTCTGGAGTCCAGACTGGAACTTCCCAGTCCTTGCCTTGCACGTCATAAATCTCATGTCGTTTTAAATAAGAGAAAGCATAAAAGATGTAAAACAAAGTCAAGTTATGTAATTAAGACAAAACCGTTTATTTTTTAAATCTTTATGTACACACATTGTACATAAAAGTACTGTTGTACTTTGTAAACCATGCTCCATTCGTTTCAACTTATTTACACCTAAATATCATAATAAATTTCGTCAAAAATCTCTTTAATTAGGATATTATCTTTAAATAGTAAATTAGTACATATTTACAAAAGTGCAATGGACACGATAAAAACACCATTTATAATTATGGTGCAGGGTTTCAGTTAAGTAACCTCTGGCTAATTCTATAATATAATTAATAAAAGTATGTAGATGCATGACTAACTACTGCTGCATGCTACAAAATTTACATCACTGAACATAATGAGGGAGGGAATTCTTCAAAACTTTTATTTGAGGAGGTCGAGAATGCCAACCTCTTCATACTGTGGAACTTGTTGCACTTGCTGATTGGGTTGCATTTGACCTCCCTGCATCTGGCCACCCTGCATTTGGCCTGGCATTTGTCCTTGTGTCATTTGCATCTGCCCCGCCATTCTTTGCTGCATAGGACCGCCCGGCATCTGCACTCGATAGTTTTGAAGCCCTGGCTGCTGCAGTAAGTGTTTCAAACCAGGATTTGCTTGCGAGACGGATGATCGTAACATCCTCATCTGACCCAAAGTTTGAGGAGTTATCATGGGGCGTTGTTGCACTTGCTGTTGTTGCTGCTGTTGCTGAACGCCTTGAGGCATTTGCTGCTGCTGACTTACTTGAACCATTTGCATCTGTCCTGCACCACCGGGTTGCTGAGGTCCCGGATGTTGCTGGAGTTGTTGGAACTGTAGCTCTTTCTGTTGCGCCGCCTGTAGAAAATGTTTATAAGGCAAATTATATGATGTTGATGATGCCAAATCCATGCGAATGCGTAACTGCCTATAGGTAAACAACTAAATTAACTACCTGTAATGTCTGTCGAAGTTGCTGAATTTTCATCAAGTTCTGCTGTCTCTCCATTTCTAATTGGCCTATTTCCGATTGAGACTGAGAATCCATTGTACCTCCTTGTTGAATGTTCATATTTCGAACTTGTTGCTGTTGCTGTTGAATTTGTGCTTGCAACTGCTGTGCTTGTCCTAATTGTTGGGCCAGCTGTTGTGTAACGGGCGACTGACCCATTGAACCCTGAGGAGTTTGTCCCAGTTGTTGCGCCAGCGAAGATATCGGAGTTTGCTGAACCTGCACCATTCCGGGCTGCTGAAGCATTCCTGGTTGCGACCCTTGCAGCATTCCGCTTTGTTGTGAGGTCACAATTCCACCCTGCTGCTGACCTTGAACCATCCCCTGCTGCTGACCTTGAACCATTCCCGGCTGTTGACCTTGTACCATTCCAGGCTGCTGACCTTGTACCATTCCAGGCTGTTGACCCTGAACCATTCCTTGTTGCTGACCATGCACCATTCCAGGTTGCTGGCCTTGAACCATTCCTTGTTGCTGGACTTGCAACATTCCAGGCTGTGAACCTTGTTGAACTTGAACCATGCCTGGTTGCTGGCCTGGCATCATTCCTGGTTGTTGCGGCATGCCGCCCGCCCCAGGGAACACTTGACCCTGACGAATCGATTGTTGCTGTTTTTGTTGCTGTATTACTTTTCTGATTCTATCGACAAAGCCAACTTGATCATTCGGAATGAAACCGAGATAGGTTTGTCTCTCTTTACTGTACAGCAATATCAGGACTTTAATGCTACATGCGGTTTGCTGCATCCCTGATCCAGTAAAGTGGACACATCCCGCCTATAAATATTTAACAAAGTCAGTTAAAGTAAAGTACATTAGTGCAGTCTAAAATTAATTTATAATAGTCTTTAATTTAGTAATATCAATCTGGCTTACATATCCCGAATCCATTACGCGGGTCAGTGAATTCAATGCGTCACAGTTTTGAAGTAAAAAGACAACTGTCTTCACATCCCTCACAAGAAAACTTCCACCGAGATTTCCCACAATATTTTTAGGTATCAGCTGCATAATTAACTTCGACGGCCATCCGTCACCTTTAACTTCCGGCTCGCCATTCACAACCTGTGCTGACACTTTGCACGGAACTTGTCTCGGTATTTTTTGCCCATCTGGTGGTCCTAAAAGATAAGTTTTAAAATTTAAGACGAATTTCGAATTGGATTGTTATTTATCGCACAAGAAGATTATTCTATCCAACCTTTATGCTTCTCATGCCACTCCAAGGATCCACTCCAAATTGTTTGTCTCTCCTTTTGGCTATTTATTACTTGAGGACCAGGGCCACCGGGCAGCAGTGCTCCAGGCGTAGGCTGTGGTGGCTGTTGTGGCGTTTGAGATCCAATGGGTGGCGCCTGCAGTTGATCGAGGAGAGTCGGGTGCGCCTGTACCTGTTGTGGTCGTTGAAGCTGTTGTTGGTTTTGTTGTTGTTGTTGCTGCTGCTGCTGCTGCTGTTGCTGTTGTTGTTGTTGTTGTTGTTGTTGTTGGAGTTGTTGTTGCTGTTGCTGGTTATGTTGCTGGAGCTGTTGTTGCAATGCAGAGGACTGAATTCCAGTGGAAACGATTGGTTGCTGTTGTGCTTGAATGGGTTGTGTGGAAGATTGAATCTGAGATTGGTTGCTCTGAAATAAATAATTCAAATTCGGATAAGCATAGGATATATAAAATGAACGAATATTTATTTATAAATTGTGAACGCATTAAATTCAACTTACAATTGTCATTCGAACTGTAGAAAGTTGTGGTAATTTTTGCATCGTTGAAACATTCGGCATTGGATTGGGCCATCGAGATAGGTTCGGATTTGTCTGTTGTTGAGGCTGACCCTGCTGCTGTTGTTGTTGCTGCTGCTGCTGTTGCATCATTTGCTGAGGAAGGGAGACAGGCATTCTCTGACCTAGAGGATTCATTGACTGTGCTTGAATCTGGGTGTTCATTGTATGAGGTGGCATTTGTTGGGCCATTGATTGTTGATTGGAGAACTGCGGATTCATCTGCTGCTGTTGTTGCTGCTGATTATTTTGAAGTTGCTGAGCCAATTGCTGATTAAGCTGCTGCTGTTGTTGCTGATTCATGCTCATCTGCACTTGTTGATTTGACAGTAGCTGTTGTTGTTGTTGTTGTTGATTATTCATTTGTTGGTTCATCTGCGCAGATGTGAGCTGAGACTGACCGGGGGTCATCGGCGATTGGCTTATTGGCTGACCAGGGTGGTTAGGGTGTCCAGGATTTAGTGGTTGGTTGGGATTCATTTGCTGATTCTGCTGCATCTGCATTGGTCGAAGATTTTGCATTTGCTGCATATTTGGATGAGGTGTTCGGCTCCTGCTAATCAGAATCATTTGTGGATGTGGACCCTGTTGCTGTTGGGGATTCATTCCCATGTGTTGTCCCTGATTTATGAGCATGGGCGTCATTGTGTTTGTTGTCTGCACCATTGAAACTGTATTGGTTTGGTGTGACTGCTGCATACTGGTTGGTTGCATGGAAGTCGGTACGGACGTAGGTGTCGACATAATGGGTGCCTGAACTTGAGACTGCACTTGAATCGGTGGTGGTGGTGGGGCAACACTCTGTTGAGATGGTTGAGACTGAGCCATTGAGATTGGAATTTGTGGCTGGGGGGTGGATGTAACTGGTGGATGTGGAGTTGGCGTTGGAGGTGGAGGCGCAGGCACGCTGGTTGGAATCGGTGGCGGAGGTTGACTTACTTGCGGAGGAGGAATCATGACGACGGGTGTTGGTGGTGCAGGAATTTCAGCAGGCACTTGCTTTGGAGTTATGGGCCTTTCCTGTAATGAAATTAAAATCGTCAATCATAGGTTCTTTTTTATTCAACTCATACCTCAGTTACCAATGACTAATGAGTGAATTACCTGAAGATGGAATCCATTTAACAAAACTAAATTACGAACGTCTTTCGCATAGTTCTTTTGAGTGGACGATTCTCCGCCACTCTTGTCAAATAAACTAATCAGTGCTGGTATTTTTCGTGGTGACATTATTGACAAGTGAATCCCCTTCTCGTGCATTAGAGAAGCAATTTGGTCAGCTGTCATTCCTCGGAATTTGCCATCGTTTCCCACTGACTCTGTCACCGGAAGCCCATACGCTTTGCAGTTACATATCAGTATTACATGCTTCTTGGCTATATAAACGAAAGTAAATAAGTTAGAGAACTTTATTATTATGAATCTAAATGGATATTGTTCGTTTAACTATAGATATTATAACTGTACTGTTTAACTTACTTGGCATTTCCAACTGCGGATTCCTAAATTCTGTGATATCTTGAAGACACTGTAATGCAGTTGCGAGTCCTTCACCGATGTGTGACGCTGCCTCTCCATAACCCCCCATAAATCTTAAAAATTAAAACGTAATTGTTGCAATAACAAAGCCAACAACAAAAAGGAAACTCGGAGAAAGGGCGAACAACTTACTGGATTTTATCCAATGTCGTCAAAAGTTTATGTGGAGTAGTAATCGGGCCAAACGTCTCGGTCAGATACCCCGGCATGATATCCGCCGCGTGAAACAACACCAACCCATAAATCGTATAATTGCTCTAAAATTACAAAATCACTTATTAGAAATCTAATGACAAATGAATGAAACGTCATAATTTTGCTTATTGAAAGTCAAATCGGGGACAACTCACGTCAGAACCACAATCCTTTTCATTTAACGGTCCTCCATTGAAATACCTATTTAAAACATTTGAAAATAAATAAATATATTTTTGTATTTTCTCACTTTTGATACATTTGTTTGCGAAAATACAGCAAAAACGTATTTTGATTCACAATTATTTATTTAATTTAAAATAAACTTACTCTAACGTGGGCTGAATGTAATTTGTCTTCAGTTCCTGAATGTAAGCTCCACACAAAGCGGTTCCTTCCACAACGAAAATAATGTCGTTTGGGGTTGGCGTCGGACTGTTCAACGGCATTGACATCTTGTCAAACACAACAACCATGATTCTCACACAAAATAAATAACTGAAAGGACCCCTAACCGAAGCCGACGAACCATTGAAACGTTAAATAATAATTACACGATAATAATACCAGAAACTAGAGTGCATAAGTCACTGCTGATAAGTGATGACTTGACTTGAGGTAAAATGAACGAATAAGTCAACAGTTGACGTATCGTTCATTTGATAATTTTAAAGGTTTTCTCACAATAAACAAAATAATCACAACTAAACATAAACAAAAATTGTCCTCGAATCCAACATCCAAGACATCTCAACGAAAAAAATCGTTTTCTTCAACTGACTTTGACCCGGAAGTGGAAGCAAAGTCTAAGCGAAAAGAATTGAGAAAAGTAGCGAGGAGAGCAGAGCAGAGAGAAAGAGCACAGCTGAGCGTGCATTACCAAGAAGCTTTCTCTTGCGTGCATTTGCATTAGCATTGAGTAAGCGAAACTTTGAGATACATACGTTGAATACGTTGCGTTGAATTGTTGTTTGTTGTAGTTGTGGGCTGTGATAAATTGGCCATGATCTTGTCAATTAAACCAACTAATTAACTACATAACTCTTCATAGTTTATTAAAGTACAGTTAGTAGCTAAGAAAATGCAGCTGGGAAGCGTGCCGGCTTTATCGAAGCAGATCGTGAAGCTGGGAGGCTTCCATTCGAATGGTTATGGAGTTGGAACAGCGTTAACGGCGATTATTTCTTCGGTGAATCCTCTTGCGGCCTTAGGTGGTGTTCGCTTCCGGTTTACCAAAAGACCAAGTCAAAAAATCGCGAGCAAGGATCCAGAAGGCATTCAGTATCATGGATTTGCGTATTTTCCGAGGTTTGACAAATAAATCGTTATAGTTCATGTTCATAGTTCGTGAGTTGCTATTTTAAATTGGGAATTTGTATTAACAATAACTTTCATATTGTATTCAAATAAAGGTATCCGAATCAGTTTAAAGACCCTCCAGTGAAGCCTACCAAATTATTTATGGTGAAGCGAATTCGAAGTTTGTATGGTTGTCCGTGGTGGGAGAAAGAGGCCATAAGGAAATTAAAACTAGACGATGTAAGTTTTTAAAACAAGTTTTTCCACTTTTCCATGATTTGATTTTACTATGAATTAGCTTAAAATTGATGATTGAATACCAAACGATTTGTTTTTTTTTTACAGCGCCGCGCTGTAGCTATTGTGAAGAATATCCCTACCTCCAATAAACATTTGTATAAAATCAAGCATTTAATCGAAATTACACCAATCACAATGCCACACGGGTTGCCCGACAGCACGATTAATGCATTTTTAAAGGAAAATGGCGAATTTGTGTCATATAACCCTTTAAATCTTCATGGAATCACGGACATCGAAAAGGCCGAAAAGGATCACAACGACGTTCTCCAGAAACAAGTGGACAGAGAGACTTTAAAGCACCGATTGCATCAAATGTGGTACGCTAGATATGGATTAGTCAATTAATCATTAATTTACGCAACCTCTTTATTGTTAGTAAATAGGTTTGTACATTATTCATTTAGTAAAATGTTGATTTCAAACTTTTGTTGTTGTATGTATGTATTTGTTGTATTATTATTATAAAAACTGCATTGCATTATCGGAAAGTCGGAAAGTATGATGGATAAAGATTTGAAACCAAATAGGAATTTGGCAACCCTAAAGGTAAATAAGCAAGGGATAATCTTGTGACCTCCGCTTCTGCCTGACTGTGACCTCTCCATGCACCATGCTTCCTTTGTTCCTTCGCACTTAAAGAAAATGACAGTTTTGTGAAAGAGTGTGTAAAGATTTGGGGAATTTTATATTTTTTTTAAATTCATATTATATATTCATAGAATCTCTCTCTCTTAATGGAAATATTACCATTACAGTAATAGAACAAACACGCTCATTTAATTCACAAATCAATTTTTAGTGCCCAATATACGTTCTACATATATGTAATTTTACATGTAGCATTAATTAACGCTAAGTCTGCATTATTAGCATTTAATGCAGACTCTGCATTAACATTCGTTTCGGGACGTGTTTGAAAATTGACATTCATTAGAAAATCGAATTCGTAAAAACGAATGTGCAAGTATGTAATTAATATCTAGTTTTTATAGAGCACGGCGAGCACGCTTCACCGAAACGAAAAAAGCCATGTTAAAAAAGGTACAAGTGAATAAAAGGATGTAAAATATTTTTTCCATCGAGTTACATAACCGGACGGGGCTGCATTCCTCTTTGAATCGCTAGTGTTCGCTAGGCTAGGCTAGACTCATTTCTTTATGTTGTACTACTAGCAGAAGCTTAAGCTTGGACTCATTTCCCTAAAACGCGCCACGTATGGAGCCAGTACTGTCGCTCCTATCCTCTCTATGTATTGACAAAACTTTGTTCTCCCTAACCGTCCA
>VYYJ01000745.1:0-45589 GCA_021029165.1 Cyphoderus albinus | reverse complement strand
CCATGCTCCACTTCATTATGTTGCATTTAATTCATTTCGATTTCCCTTTTAACCCACTGTCAAACCACTCACTTGAAACGTGCTAACAAATTTTAATTCCAAAAATATTAATAATAATGACAAATGCGGAATTCCATTTCTTTTCCATGCGAATGAGATAGGATTACTTTGAACTGAGTGAGGGAGAGGCACATGCAAATAAGATCAAAAATGGAACTCATATTTTGCATTCATGGTGGATTTATAGCACTTCTTTATAAATTCCGAAAGGAACTGGAACTGGGAGAAAAAAATGGAGTTGCTCTTACAAAGAATAGTTTATATTTCTTCTCAATCCCCATCCTCATCCAAATTCCACAATCATCATCGTCCTTCTCGTTTTGTTACTATTTACTACCGAAGGTGAAAGTGCTCCCTGCTGATTCCCTTCTTCTCACTTGTTTCCTAAAAGTGAAGAATGTGCACTCCTCCACCCTCTCCTGCTTCATCTTCTGCTTTCTCTCTCTCTTGATTAAATGGGGAGAGTAGAAATAAAAAATCCATTGAAGATAGAGATGAAGTTTTGCACGAACATAGCAACTGAGAAGTTCTTTGGTGCCTTTTCTCCTAGCTCCGTTTATGTCCTCCTGCTGCTACCTCTGAAGCAGATGAGATAAAATATGCAAAAGAGCAATAGACACACAGTATATTAGTAGTGCACTAGAAGAAGAAATAATAAATACATATGCGAAAATCGGAGGAAAGAAGAGAGGGGGGAAATGAAACCAGATGAAAAGATGAAGCTGTGTGTGGTTCGAGTTGAATGCTTTTCTTGTTCTTGCAATTTAGAATGGAGCCGGAGCAAAGAAGGGAAGAAAGTCTACGCAAAAGTTGAGTGCCTTGAGTTGAGTGAAAGGCATAAATAAGTACACACGTATAAGTTTACACAGATAGTAAGGGAATGTTACTGGTGCCTTGTCCGCTTTTCAAAGGCAAAATATTTATCATCAGAATGAACATCATCCGAGAAACCAGGAACATTTCCCTTTCTCCTCGAACACAAATAGAAGACGGGTAGAAGAGATAGGGCAAGAGGAGAACAACAAGGAAACAAAACAGTTACAAAATGCAAAATAATTTCTTTCAAAAGTAAGTAGAAAAGTGTGTTTCTCTGTTTCTCTCTGTAGAACATGCCGGGCAAAATAATATTTGAAGGCGAAAACAAAACTTTAAAAAACGACCCAAAGTTTCCTTTACATTTACAATATATGGACCTATTTACATTTTCTCAACTTCCCCTTTCAAAATATTTCCTCTGGAAAATAAAATAGCATTAGTTCCTTTGCAAGTTTCTCGCACGATGCAAATAGTTTAGATGAAAATGTAGAAGCAGAAAAGGGATATGGCAAAAAATACAAAATTATTTTACTTTAGTTTAGTTTAGTTGCCTACCTTTCAAACAAACGTTGTGCTCCTATTGCTGCGCTTTTCTAGTTTGAAAAGTAAAAGCAAAAATATTTTTCTCGAGAAGTGAAACTAAACTCTAGAGACTATTTTACTCCAGTGCTGTGGAGACTCTCACTCTTATTATTCACACACCATTTTATGAGGTTAAGTATGAGTGAAGTAAATAGAGTATAAAAGGCTTCCACTTTAAGTGGGTCTTAATTTCCGGACTGCCTACGTACGTAACCTTCCAGTCAGTCAAAATATAAAAAACGAAACCCATTCTCACCCGAGAGACATGAGAGAGAAAAAAGTTTTCCTTCTTTCGCTAGCTTAAACGAAAAGGAGCTAATTTACGGTGACGTTGTAAACCACTTTTTTCTCTTCTGTTTGGGGCATTTTAGCAAAAACGGTTAAGTTGTAATGATAATAGCTTGTGTAAATTATATTGAGAGGTTTGGCAAGCCGATGAACATTTTATGCTAAGTTCGTTTAAAAGAGCAGCTTTTTAAATCGTGAGAAACAGAAATCGAATTGTACTTTGAGTACAGCGACAAATTTATTGAAAGGGAAACAGGTAAGATATAGGGAGTAAGGAGAGGTCGCATTAAGGGAAAGGAAATCATGTTGGGAGTTGAGTAAGTGAAATGAGCATAATAAAAGCTAACACAAGGCACTTTCAAGTCGGAAATAATGGGGAAATGTGTGTCGAATGGGAATTATGTCTTAATTTGTATTTTGCACTCATCCCAATTTCAATAGCAATTTCTTACGTTGAAGGCCGCTTTTAGCTGAAATTGAAATGAGAAATTGAAGAAAATCGCAAAATAAAACATTACGCATGTGTACATAATACACGAGGAAATGGCTAAAAATAAGGTAGCTTTATAAAGGAGTTTTTAAATAGTTGCAATTAAAAGTAGGTTTTTTGTGCTTGCGCATTTTTGGTGCTTTCCATACGTATCACTTCACATTCACAACGGTTTATTATTAAAAACAGGCATTGCTCTATTTAATTGCGTGTTATGCCTAAATGTGAAAGTAAAACTAAAATGGTTCACGACACGAGTAACTGCGTTACTTTTTTCTTAGAAGGAAAAGTTATAAATTGTGCGTGCAAGTTTTTTTCGCAACGTGACTGGGTGTGTGGATACAGCATAACATAGTAGTCTAGTAGGTAATTATTACTGCTGTTGCTGGTATGAGTGAATGAAATGAAATAATAATTAGCGTGTTCCCCAACACACAATATATTGTTTTTGTTTCCTGCTGCTGAACTACCCAATTACACAACGTAAATCAATATAGCGTAAAGTAAGGTAATAATGCAGCAACTGGGCTGGTTTCTGTAGGAAATTCCAGTCTAACACTTTGCCGACTAATTTTTTTGGCATGTGTGCATGTATGTATGATGTGAGAGTGTAGTGTAAAATAGTTAATAATAATGATACGTTTTATATTGACGCAATGAAACGAACGATACCGTAGGGCATAGCAAGAAAGAAGAAGTGCAAAGGTAAGATAAGGAAAAACGAAGTATTCATTAATGTTTATGGTAGCGCAGCGCAAGAAAAAGTCAGAGAGGAATGAGGTCATGAACAGAAAAGTAAAAAAACCATGAAGAAGAAAACAGGCAATTTTCCCACACAATTTTCTCTAAATGAAAAAAGGAAGAGCAAAATAAATCCTGGGAAAAAATTATACTGACACACTGATGTTCTTCGGCAAAAAGAGAAAAGCAAGAAGGACAAAGAAATCATTTTATTGGACTGTACATAAAAGAAACGTATAAATCTGGTTCGTAGAAAACAATATTTATACTCGTAGAAAGAAGGTATAGGGTAGGTAGGATAGAGTGTTACAGACAGGAAGAAGAAAACTCGAAGGGTGGGATGAGGAGGAAGAAAAAATATCATTATTTATCACTATTTTACTAGCCATACGATCTAATATTATGTATGTAGCTTTGATTTTCAAAAACTAATTTCGAGAGAAAAAATGGAAACGCTAGAAAAATTCTGTACCTTAAAAATCAAATAAAGCGAAAACGATAAAATTTATTATCATAGCATAGTTATCAAACATAACCTAATCATAATTAGATTATCATTACATTTTCAACCTAAACCTAAGGCAGGTATACTCATTTTTATGGAAAAAATCAAATTTTGCTGTCGATCAGCAAAGTAAAAAAACATGTTAAACTTTAAGTTTCATTTCTTGAAATATTTTGGCAGGTTACTCATTAGAATTTGGTGAGATATAGAAAGGATAATTTTAATGATTGTATTAATTGCTGTGTTTAGAGTAAAATTAAAGGTAAGAAAGGTGTTATATATTCTTTAAAAAGGCAGTAGTAGAGCAATATAGATGAATGACATTCGTGTTTATGATTAAGATTTTAATGGTACTTAAAGTATATATAAATGCATCTACCTAAGGAAATGGTTAAGCTATTTAAACAGTATCTTTTTATGATAATTTTAGCCATCTCGAAAACTAGATTTTTGTAATCATGCAATGAGCCGAGCAGTCGTGTATACGTATTTATACATACAAAGAGAAACGCAAAAATGAAATTTTTGTTTTTCATAAACAGTGCATCGTAAAACACAAAAATTTCAATTTTATGCATGATTGATTGAGTGCTTGGTTTTTTTACTTGTAGCTTTAGCAGTAAAGTAGGCAAACGAGTGTTTAATTGGTAGGCTCATTGGATATCAAATTGGAGATCCGGAGATGGTTGATTTGTAACAAAAATAATTCGACATGGATAAAATATTTAATTAATGCGACAGAGGTGGCTTCGTTTTATGACATTTTACAAGAATGAATACAATTTTTGCACTACTATGTTCCTTCACTCTGACCTAAAACAGCAGAGCGTTTCTTTCAGCTGCAAGTAATAATCACAGTGTAATATTTAAAAGTAATCTACAAAAATAACTTGGAATTAGATGCAGATGGTAGTTTGAGTAGAGACTACTTATTCTTGATGAAATGTTTTGGGAAAAATTACTAAAAGATGTGCTTGCACAACGCAAAAAAATATTCTGTGTACACGGTAGTTAATGTACCAAAACAGGTGTGTTACATTAATTAAAATGATGTAATGAAACACCAGAACATCTGAAATGATTAATTTCGTTTTATGTAAAGATTAAAGAATCGTTGCAATTTCATTCTAAGCGTGTACTATTTAAAACTACCTTTGCTAAAAACAGTAAGAGTACCGAATGCTATATATTAATAACAGATGAAGACGAGAAACTTTGACTTGACAGCTTAACATAAAAATTTTTAAATGCAAAAAATCCATGGCTGTGTGGTCAGTTAATAATTATTACGAGGAGAGGTGAAGTTAATTGTAACCTGTTACTAATAATATGAAACGTTACAAGTACAATAGTTTGTAAACTACTGTTTCAGTAAATCGTCACTACTCCTTAAGCTTAAGCTACTCTATTGATAATTGAGGCTAATGTTATTTGTAAAGTTAAAGTAATCATTATTTAGTAAAGGTAAAAATATTCAGAACAGAATGTAGATTTGTTGGTAATTATTGAGAAATGATCATATGAATAAAGTCATTTTTGTCTCTGAAAAAAAAATCTCGGAAATGAGAACCGCTATGCAACCACAGCGGTGCACCGATTTTCATTACGTAATGATTTCCAAATCGAGCTATTCATTTGTGGAGAACATTCTTGGGCATATTTTTCACCTTTCATATCTGCTCGTGCTCTGCTCTTCAATTGACTAACAAAAAGAGAACTAATTGCGTCTGAAAGTTAGTACATATTTTCGTCATTAGATCAAGTGAGGTAAAGTTTAATTAGTTTCAAGTAAGATGCCTGACGGTTATCCCCTCCGACATCCCGCAAATCCAATTCATCATCGTAACATCACTTTTGAATCGGTTGACCTTAGCCTACACCAACATTCGCACAATCTTCAACATCATCAAAATGATCATGGGGACCGTAATTTTGATGGCTGGGAGGTCCGCCTGGAGCACGGTAATCTTATTTTAATTTAAAGTATTTTGCTTCGTACTAAAGCAAGTAGTTGAAGGTACTTAAGGTAGGACTTTTTATAGTTGATCACGAGACAACTAATCTCGGGGTGATCTCTCACTGCCTAGCCAAAGTAGACGAAACAATAAATTTCAAAGCCACACCGAATGGTGAATATTCGTGCTATCTCCACGTTCAAAATACAGCACAAGGCAACAACAAAATCATATTTAAAGTAAGTCTCGACTTTCACATTTATTTTCACCATACTTCGCAGTAAAAACCAAAGCAAAGTGGTTCGATTGTGTAGTTCTGTGTTTCAACTGAATGAATGAATGAATGAACTTCGGGTTGTTTCTTGTTTCTATTTTTGATAATTAATTGACGATTCTATATAGATCAAAACAACTTCGCCAGATCGTTACACTGTCAAACCGACGATCGCTGTGATCGAGCCGGGTGGTTTGGCCAAAGTCCCAATAATTACACAAGTTGGCTTGTCTGCCACACGGATCCAAAGGGACCGTTTTCAAGTTCAAGTCTGTGTTCTTCCAAAAGACGTAGTGAATGATGAGAGTGGCGAGAGCGTCACCTCGTCCACAGATTCCCTCGAGAATGATGCGGATCTAAGTATGACATTCAAGGTAACTCCCGAAATATTCAAACTTTCGCTCGAAAAATTGTAAATGAACGTGGTAGTGAAGTCTCCATTTTATTGGCGCTGTATTTCGTTTCATTCTCTATTTTTCTCTCCTTTTGTCCGTGGAAAGAACAGAAGCGATAACGCAGCGATCTTTTGAACTCTTTTTGTGTAACGAAAATAATATTACGAAGCAAATGAAGCAGGGTAAAACGGCACAAGAGGACACCTTGTTCTCAGAGCTTCTGCAGTAGATTGGGTAAAGAAAATAATGATGGTGATGATGGGGAGAGCAGAGTAGTAGAAGTGAAAGGGGAGAGCAGGAAAATAGTAGTTTTGCGATTTCATAAAGCGCTACTTACTCTTCTCTTGATAAAAATAAAACGTAGTGTCTAGTTCTTCCCGGCTTGGTGAGTGGAGTGGTGTGATCAATGTCTTGGAATTTATTGACATTTTCAGAAGCTCATTAGCTCAACACTCGTAGATACTTTCAATGTGACGGTGACTGCGGATCCAAGACCGGCTGAGACGACTGCGCTCGGTGCACCCACATTTACCATGACCGAGGAGAAACTGAGAATAGGTCTGGAGGATTTGGAGAGAAAGGTATGTAAAATTCACTAAACGTTTTATCCGTAAGAAGCGCATATGCAACTTCAGTTAACTATCCCTTGTTTCAATAGGAGGTTAACTGAAGTTGCATATGCACTAGCGATATGTACATAGCTGGCAAAATGATGTGCTGATGTTTCATTATTAGTTATTATTTTTAGCCTACTTTCTTCGCGGTTTGTATTATTATCTTTTTTTGCCATTTCAGATTTCTGACTCAGTGTCCAAAAGAATCCAGTCTAGAATTGATAGCATTCAGAAGCTTCTGATTGTTATCTTGGTGGTTCTCATTGTTCTGCTTGTGGTTGTGGTCATCCAGTGGATTCGTAATTCGAAGGACTGCGTTTGTCCTGTGCTTCCAAAAAAAGAGTGCGGCTGGTAACTTTCATAGGATTTGCTCTATTTAAAGCACCCTTAACATTTTAATCACAAGGAGTCTTATAGGATCGTTATTATTTTGGTACAAAACAACTTTATGTAAAACTACATAATATTTCACAGCCCGTTTACTTGTTTCAAATTCAATAATCAATGTCGAGTGCAATATTGATTCGTACAGGAAACGTTTGAAGAGATTTTCATATCGAGACATTTTTAGTTACTGTATACTATTAAATGTTTGAGAAGAACGACAGACGGTTATTTACCAATTTAGGTAAATGAAATAAATAATGTGATATGGAAAATGTTACAATTCAGTCCAAAATATTTTATTGAAATACTATGCATACCTAAAATTCAAATTTGTTGTGACTTCGCGTACAAATTAAAATTAAATTAAATTATTACGATAATAATTATTCGTTAAGCACGATGGTACTACATCTACATATACAATGCACATAACAATGTGTCAATGTGAGACATGCCAATACTGAAAGTTCCGCTAGTAGTAAGACAAAAAGAAATCATCAAAAATCCATTCCTTTTATCTTTCCTTCTTGGTAAATCATTGCTTCCAGTGTGGACACATACAAGGTTTTTGAGGTGGTTCTAAACATTCGTGTTTGTTTATGCGAGGAAAGAGGAAAAGCGAGTTGAAGCACGAAGGACACTAGGATTTAGTCTTATAGCTATGGGGAAAATATGTGCTGAATAACTGGAATCATATTACATTTTATGGGCAAATGATGATGATGAAGTAAACCTACGAGTTTGGCATGTGAGTAATCTTTGGAACATGCTACTCAAACCCTTCTTTATATTATTTTTATACGCTATTATGGCCACGGTCACATATTCTACATTTTTAAAACAAGTATTATGTAAGAATGAAAGATATGCTAAAGTCTATAATGGTTTGAACGGGCATCCGATAGATAACCAAGGATGTTTTTTGTTGCGGACTCAGACGCAACCAGCAAATTCACTTGCCAATTTTCTTTTTCTTCTCTCTTCCAATCCTGGCTGTTTTTTGGCTTTTCGATCACCGCAAAACATCCTACTTGCCTGCTCCCTTTTTTATCGTGCTTTATTATCTCTGTTTTTAGCCGTTGGGCCTTCTGGCTCGTTCGCTTTGGAAATTCAAATCTGCATCAGAAAGTAAACGTGAAATTATATTGAGAGGCAGAAAGAGGCAGATGATCAAATGTGAAATTGCTTATCCTTTCTCTTATTCTTTGCAGCAGAAAGATATCGAATTTCATTCGACCGCTTTTTGGAAGTCAATGAGCACTTTTTAGTTGGCTGAGTTGAGCAGGAGCGCAAAATTTATTTTGTTCTGTTTGAATATACAAGGCATCATCATAAAAGAATTAAAAGGAATCGAATATCAATAACGAGACCAGCTTGGAAAATCCGAAGAGCATAAACAAAAAAGAATAAAAACTCAAAATATTATGCTACTGTGTATGATATCAAAGATATGATATATTCCTGCATGCCCATGCCTCGCCTCCACATAATAATTAATCACTTTCGCTTTGAAAAAGCTGATGACTACGGAGCTACTAAATTTATTTCATAATAATAATAAGACACGGAGTAGCGTCGTACCCTGTCACCACAGTTAAATGTATTACGGGCCACGGGTGGTCCAAGCTTTTCCCTCACACACAATCATTCTCATTGACAAAAACAAACACAAAAATAGTGAAGCGAGCGATATTAGAATAGAATAACTACTCAAGTGACATAAAGAGCGGAGAGAGAGAGAAAGCAAGAGAGAGCTGCCGCCAAGCTACCACTCACCACCGACACCATTGCAACTGCTGCCACATATT
Organism: Cyphoderus albinus; assembly: GCA_021029165.1. NCBI lineage: Eukaryota > Metazoa > Arthropoda > Collembola > Entomobryomorpha > Paronellidae > Cyphoderus > Cyphoderus albinus. The sequence goes on along the minus strand of VYYJ01000745.1, from coordinate 36,674 downwards.
CCCCATAAATTCCATTCTAATCAACCGCTTCTAAATGAATGGAAGCGCAGGCATGCGAAAAGAAAGAGAATAATAAAAATATCCGTGTCCTTTCACTCGTTGTTCCAAAACCAAAAAAGTTTCTAAAAAACTAGACGGAGAATAGAAGAGAGCGGAGGGTATTTAGTAGTTAGTGTGTCCTCCTCTTCCACCTTTTCCTCCTTCTCTATGTATGCGTTTGTAATAATGGCAGGCAGGAGCAGCAGTAGCAAAGCAAAAATAATAATAGTAGCATGCATGCATATCGCCTGGCTTCCGACCACCTATTTATATTCAGCAGGAGCCAAAAACGGTGCTAAATCACGGAGTCATGTCAATACTAAAAGCCTATAATTTACTGGAATGAATGAAGGGGAGAAGTAAAAAGGGTAGATTGCCATTGCCTTGCAAAAAATGAACATGAACTGAGAGCAGGGAACAAGACCTTCTTGTTTTCAGTTGTTGTTCTCTTCTGGTTGGCTTTTGACCCACACGGACACTCATTTGACTCCGACCCTCGCCTTCCTGTAGAATATGCATCCAATTCATACTCTTTCCACTTTCACGAACCGATTTTTAAAGAAAAATTCAACCATTTTAGTAGTAGAGCTTAAAAAAGGCTGTAGCGGAAACGGTGAGTTTTGGATGGATTTTTTGCCAAAAAAGTTACTGGATTATTTCTTGTATCACACTCATCTCGTCTATGTGTGACTGGCGTGCTTTCTTGAGAGAAAAGAATCGCGATCAGTGAAAATAAGTAGCACACTGAGGAATTCTTTTTAATTTTTTTCTTCTAGTTACTCAGAGACAGAGCTTATTACTGAACATTACTTTTTCCTTTTTTGTTCATTTCAGTTTGTCAGAAAAGCGGAAGTCGGTGTAGAAAAGAGCATGCTTTTGTAACATGCAAGCAAACACACACACCTCTGCTCTACCCGAGTTACGTAGCATTGAGCACAGCGCATGAAAGAATTCTATAAGCGATTATTATACATTCTATTCTAGTGCATGCCTTTGATTTGTGGGATGGATGCAAAGATTGCTCGCTAAAAAGAATAAATGGCACAAGCTTTTCACGCAAATCGAAAGTATTTTTATTTCTCGGAGTAAAATGCGGGCTTTATACGATACAGCATTCTGTCAAGTTCTAAAATAAAATGTCAGTGGACCCTGTAATAAAATTTGAATAAATGATCATTTAGGGCTTAGTAAGCTGATGCTATATTTCTCTGTTGTTCTAAATTCTGAATTTACACTGGAAATTCATGCAAAAATTGTTACTTAAATAGTAGGTAGAGCAGAAGTCACCGGGTTGACTCTGCCTCTAAAACTAAATGTAAAAATTTTAATGGGCCCAGTACACCTCATAAACAAGCGCAAGGCAAAGTAGGCGTATGTAATTTATTGCAACAAAACGGATGAACTGACCGGACTTACACACGCGTAACCATAAAAGAGTAAAAAATAGAGAAAAAAGTTATCTCTATTTTGGATCAAAATTAGTGTGTAGCTTTAAAACCACCACTACCCTGGACATAACTATTAAGGCAGACTGTATTACAGGAGCCGAAAAAATATTATGATTATGAAAAATAACAATTTCCTCCATTTCCAGAGATTTGTTGATTTTGTGAAGTCTACAAAACTTTACCTCCATACTTACACTATCATCATGATCCGGAACCGCGCAAAGGGATATTCGGCTGTGTATAAATAAATATAGAGTTGTTTTTATTTCAAACCATGTATCAGTGGACGAAAGTCTGGAGTGCATGAGAAATTTTTGACTTTCATCATTTTCACTAATAATCACAAAGTCCTAGATTACATTTACATACATGCATGCAGGTTTTGAGTGAAACACCAACAAATTACATTTTTGTTCTAGAAGAAGAAAAATAAAGTGAACTTTTTCCAGCCAGATTTCCTTTGTTCTGGGTCTGATTCTCATTTAAGCGGCTACCACGCACGCACTGTAATTCAGTATCATTGAACTACATTCAACTCCGTTATTCGATGTGCTGCTTTATTTACGGAATAGACATATTTGCACGCACAATGCTCTCTGAGTTCTGATTCTGATTTATTCATCACAGCTAAACAACAAAACTCTGTCTGGGTTTTCCTTTTATTTCTGTCTGGATCGGACAGAGTCCCAAAAAGTTCAACTTTATTTTCAAGTAGGTAGTTTTAATGAGACGTTTCTCTCATTCGGCTGCCATTATTGTTCCATTCCCACGGAGAGGTGTAGGAAGCACGCAACGCTCCCAAACCAAACGAAAATGAATGAGTGAGTGAGTGACCGTATCGCCATCCACCATAATAATTTCCATATAAAGTAGTAATAGTAGTAAAGTCATTAAATATTGGTAAGTAATTTTCCTTATCCATTCATCTTCATGTTTGTAATGTAACGTAACAACGTAAGTAATAATATGGATATGTAGCCACCTAGAGTTTTCCTACTTTTTCTCAAAAAATGTTAATAATTTTTTGGTGGTTCTGTGAAAACCATAAAGTACATTATTTTACTTACTTAGGTAGCAATATTTTTATGTGCACTAAATATATGCATGAGTTTGCATTCATGCATGACATTTATGAGATGATGATAAAATTAATGTTGATGACGACGGGAGAAAATATAAATGGAAGCATTAATGCTTTTAAGGGAACCACACGCAAGCAAGACTGCCGTTTTCCCTCGACTCGCATTCTTTTTATAATAATAGCACCATATTAGTTGTCTCGGGTTAGTTTCACTTTACACCGTAATATGAGCTACATGTGTTCTTCCGTGTCGTGTGTCCTCGAAATGAGTTTTCATTTCATAAATTCCTACCGTCGCGTCGAGATGTGGGTTATGTTGTGCTATAATTGGAACAAAGTAGTAAAATATGAAATGCCCTTTTCTGCATTTTCCCTACCTGATGATGGCCCAGCAATAGATGTGCATTGCATGGTGCCGGAATGAAATTAAAACGGTTTCAGGTTCACTACCTCTCGCTTTCAAGTTGAAGCGAAACTGAAATCAGCATGAGCTTTCTAGATGTAACCAACAGTTGTTTCTTCGTTACAGCGTGTCTACATTAATAGTATATTTTTGCAAGCAAAATTTCATCGACAAGCTTTCGCATTTCATGATTACTGCACCGTATTGTATCTAACGAAGTGTTTTATTAATAGTATGCAGTTCTATGTCATGTTAATCAATTCGGGGTACACTGCGACTGACGACCAGCGATGTAAACTAGTATGAATGAAAACCGATGTGAACTACGATAAGAGGATGACTGCATGTATTCACATTTACAAGTTGTTGTTTACATTTTTCATTTATTCTTGTTAAGTCGTTCTTTTATTGTCTCTGCAACTGGAAATGCAAATCTGCATAATATAAAGTTAGGTTTAGGTTATTTATTTCACGTTATTTACTATATAATAAGCTTAGAGGCAAGGTGAAATAAAATTCTAGGTGGGAAAACCACTGTCTGAATAAAAGTTAAAGTCGCCAGCCTTTCTTTATGTACACCTTCAAATAACAAATCTAGTCTTTCATGGTGCATAACACAACGTGCATAATTCATTGCTGAAAAAGCTGCAAACCAATTTAATTTTTATTGCAGTTTGTACTTTTCCTTTGTTGAATCCATAATGCACCACATCTTTACATTTCACATATGCCTTTCTGCATTTAATAAGGTCCTTCACATCGTTCGTTTTCCTTTGCCCTTTCTAAAAAATATTTCTTGGGGCATACTTTTTTATTGCAATGTTAATATATTTTGGTTGTAATACTGTCGGAATACAATGAGGTTTTCCCAAAAATAGTTAACTACTTTCTAGTTCTGTTTATGTAGGAGTGGACGTAGAGTAGGAGTTTCCAGTCTCCACGTGTGCATGTGGTAGAAGATAATAAAAATGGTTAATGGTCCACATAAAAATATTGCAATATTTTCCACTTTCAACTGGAACGACACAGGCTGTCAAGCACGCAAAAATTGTACGAAACAATATCATATTATAATGGAGCAGAGCAAAAGATTTGAAGATTCTAACTCGCTTGGTCGGTGCACCGTTACATTTAAATTGCAAAAGTCATAACATTGGCACAGGGCGAAGAAAGACGAAGTCTGATTTTTTTCATAATATCCTCGAGCAATGGATTGTGCAAAAAATGTACTTGTTACGTATATGAATTCTCACGCGGCACTAAACAAAAAGAAATGTGGAACAAAAAAAGTAAAGTAATACTTGTATCCGTTTCTTTCAGTTGAAGTTGATGCATATAGAGTGAAATGAAATGTTATATTAGAGAGTTTCTTTTACCGACGAGATGTTGAACTCGATATGAATGAACAAGAAATGTTTTATTCTGTTCCTTGGGCTATTATGTGGATGCAAAACATTGTTCAGCATTGTTCACTTTTTCTTGGTACGCATAACTTTCGAATTTTTCTAACACGACTTTTATTATTCTTTCTCTCCGAATGAATAAAATTGATGGCACAAAAAAGAAATTATTTCATGATGAAAAGGCGTTAGCAGAAAAACTATTGGATGCCTACGACTTTCGTAGAAAATGTCGTTCGAAATTTATACACATTTCTGAAAAAGTGCCATTACAATATTATAGTAATCGCCGGAATAAAAAAGGGAAGTAGTGAAAGTGAGTGGCGCTATGACTCTCATCCTCAACGATTCGGCCGATCTTTTTCGGCGATAAGGTTTCGCCAATGATGATAGAGGCTGAGGCTGGAGCACACTCTAAATTCTTCACAAGTGCCTTCTTACTATGAAATTTGTAAAATCTATAAACCAGGAAATGGAACATTGTACATGCAGGGACATGATAACATACAGGGCAAAGTCAACCATGACTAGTGATCGACAGGCAGAAAGATTTTATGTTTTCTGCTTTTCCGCTTTCCCCATGTATGTTGCATTAATGTATTTTCCACTTTTTGAAGTTGGCGAAGAATATCGAGCGCAATTTTCGCATTGCAAAACTAGTACTGCTTAGGTTCATAAATTGTTGATGCAGGGTTTTTATTTGCTTTCTAAAAAATCACTTCTGTAAGACAATGTTTTAATGTGAAAGGGGTAAAAATACCTGCTTGGTTCTAGAAAAAACGTTTCAAGAAATAAGGCTAGAAGTAAGAAAAGAAAGTGATACATTTTCCAGATTCTCCATCCTGATTGGCGATAATAAGAGCATACACATTCAGCTGAAAGAAATAGTTATTCAAACCGGCGTAGAATTCTTTTATTACTTGATGGAAAAGAAAAAAGATTTTAAACTAGCTTCTATCCAACTTTAAGAGAAAGAAATTTATTGATTTAAAAAAATGGATGGAGATATTATGTTAGGTATTGTACATACTTACAATTTTGAACTGCCTTCGAGCTCGTTCTGTCTAAGTAGTCTACAATAAGTCTCTAGAGATAGATGAAGCGAACGGAATAAAATATATATTTCAAATACGAATATGTGTCTTATGTATGTGTCTGATGTCTGGTGCTATTTCTGTGCTTCTCACTCCCCTGAATTCCATTAAAAATTCTTAAAAGACGAAGAAGAAAGATGTTGGATACAAAAAAAGAAAAGTTGTGTGTATAACAGAATAACAAAAAAATTGCCAATGTTTCACATGAAGAACTTAAATAACTTACTAGAGGCATTGAAAACTTGCTCAAAAATACACTACACGAGTGGTACATCGGTACACAGATATTTTTATTTTAGTTCAGTCATTCTTGAGTTTTGTTCAGTTCCGTCCAATTCAGCCCCGAGCTCTTGCTTGCGTACTTATCTTCAGAAGCAACTCCAGAAAAAGAATCCACGGAACGGGAATGTTATACACTCACACTTGTTTCATTTCTACTTACTTTTTTGGGTTTGACGAAAAAATGGAAACAGATATTGTAGGAAGCGTAAGCGGGAAAAGAAGGAAAAATAGAACACTCGTTACCTACATACAAAAGTAGAAAAAGGTGATATGACCAAGACATGGACATACCTACTTCTCACTCTCGCCATTTTCTTCTATTACGCCATCAATTGCACGGAATTGAGTTGAAGAAAAAGGAAAAAGAAGGGGGAAAATATGTTCCCATTTTGCCACCAATTCATCCACTCTACCTAAGACTTTCAATAAAGCACTGGAGAAACAGGGAAATGCAGGTCGAATGGATCAGCAAAAAACTGAGATATGTAACCTAACACAAATATATTTTGGACAGAACAGAGTTGCTTCATTTTCAAGAAATAAAGACGTCCATAATATATTACAGTTGTTTCAACCTTCTCGTTGTACAAATTTCAACCAGGAAGATGAAACGGATGCATGTATGCATCACACGTTCAGAAAAATGCTTCGAATTCTCTCAACTCACTTTCCTTTTTCCTTTCCTTCTCATACCATCTCATCATACCAAGACATGAAACTCCTGCTTACACGCCAATAATAAATAAGAACACGTGAATATTATGTTTTCCAGCTTTCCTTTCATTTTTCTTCCCTTTCCTAAGACTTTGTCGCTGCTGAAAACTCTCGCCAAAAATTGTCCTATTCTCGAGAAAAGGTTAAAAAATTGAATCAAGCGACATACACACACAGCTTTCGTTTTTCTGTTTTCCTAAAAAAGAAGATGATGATGCAAAATGTGATGGAGTCGACTTCTTTTTAGGTTTTAGGAAACCGGGTCACATCCAAGGCACATCCAAGGCACCTCTCTACTTGCACCGCTCGCTGCTAGTGCTGCATTATTGCCGCTCCACATCTGGATATATCTTTTTTCTAGAATAGCTATCATCAAATGTACATAACTACTCTTTTTATTTTAGATTCACTTTACAAGAAAATATTTCTTACAAGCAAAAAATTGTGTTGAGTATTTGAAGTCAATAAGAATGAGTGTGTGTTCGTTTTATACAAATAAAATAAATACCTACCGCATACATTTTTGAGTAAGTACGAAGCTGACGAGGATCACAATCATCGTTTTCATCATCGTCATCGCCATCATCAGGAATTCCAGAGGAGCCTTCTTCAAAATGTTGAGGATGAGTCGATCCTTCGTTTCTCAATGCACAAAGCGAAGCAGAGGAGAAAAAAAAGCAAGAAGAATGAAGGCACAAATGTGTGCATGTGTGGTATGGTACGAAAAAAGGTTTACACGACTTTTTTCATTTTCTCTGGCTGGCACTGCAACCATCTCAAACTTCTTCAGCGGTATCTGGAACGAAATCATGTAAAGAAAGTTCAAGTAGACGCCATTTTCACAACAGGCCTACCAAAAGTGAATAGCAACGAGCTCGTTTTCTTCTTCATCCGATGAAAAGTGCAAAATGATAAGAGTAAGAGAGAAAGCACTGTTGAGCACTGACTACGAGAAAAAATATGTAATAGGGCATGTTATGCTGCATCAATGGTAGCATGCCATACCACCAGGTTATTTTTTTGTTCCGGTCTGATGTACATTCACAATACACAAAGAAGAGAGAGGGATAACATAGAAACTATTAGGCGAGAAACTTGTGTAGAATGTTGTACTGATTATATCTCTCTGCCTGGAAAATGGCACGAGATCGCCGCGTGGAAATTCATTCATTTTTTTTCTTCTTCATTTGCCTTGCTTTTCCTTTTAAAAGGACCTCTCTTTCTTGAGCGGCTGCTGGAGCCAAAACTACGGACGTAATAGGTAGGTACAGATGATGCACTGTAGTCGGTAGCGATGTAATGAAGTATAAAGAAAGGTGTCTAAGTAAAATACCTCCATCTCAAACTTGTTCACTGCCTAAGTTTATCGCAGTGTGGAGAAGAGAGAAATTTGACAAAAAAGGGTCTACACGCTTCACCATTCTCGAAGAGGAAAGGGTAAAGTAAAATGGAAGGAACCAGAGGCGGAAACAACCGCCACCGTGAAAAAAGTGTAAAAAGAATCCTGTATGGTTTCTCCGCATGGAACAGAATCATTGGCACATCCATATAAAGTATGTATTTACTTTTAGATAAGATGCATTGCTACATCCATCGTCAAGTGTCCCCATTCTCATCAGCATGGCTCAAAGGAATGTGGAAAAGGCCGGTCCAACTTGAGAAAATATACATACAATCAACTGATACAGCGTTGCACACAACGGCTAAGCGGTTCCAAAAAACAAAGATGATGTAACAAACTTAATCCCGTATTACAAAACGTGTATCCATACATATTTATGTATACTTTTGTAATGTAACTATTTATAAAGGAACAGTAATGGTAAATAAAAGAGACAGAAATGTAGCTGGAGAAAATTCAAGACCATCGCTGACGCTCCTGCTGCCATCCTCAATATAAAAGTACAGGTAGAATATTTGCACACAAGAGAAAGAGATGAAATGATACAAAATAAGTTTTTTTTATTGTATCAACCACACACGTTGTGCTGTCCGAACACACATGTAATGTAAGAAGGCATGTGAATAGACAACATGCTCTTTGTGAGGTACTCGATCTGGGTATTAAACAGAGTTCAAATGGTGGAAAAGTGTAAAAATGTGAAAGTGAGAAAACAAAAGGACGTGAGAGATTGTTCTAATGTAAATGTAAGCCGGGCGGGATAAACATTTCAGTTGAGAAAAAAATAGAATGTAAAATAAAAAGTAGTCGTCGCGTCTCTTTCGATATCTATTTTGAAAATTTCAGTGTTTATGGTTTACGTGCACAAAACAAGAATGGGAAAAGTAAACTAAGCCAAGGGAAAGTAAAAGTAAAATGGATCTAGTCTCGGGTAGCCCCACGCCGACGACATTAGCGATTAGATGAGTGAGGAAGATGCATGGAAAGTCGAGTCGAAGGTACTTTGCAAATACAATTTTTGACTGTCGACTTTTGAAAAACGCACCAGAGGGAAGAGGAAGAGAAGAAAACGAGGAGAGGAGAAAGGTAGCAGGTGGTATCCATTAAAACGAAACCGTATTTTTTACCTCTTCTCCACTCGCTCCCTCCTTTGTTTTTTATGCATGAATTCAAAAGTGGGTATACCTTCAACCAGCGTACATACATTACTTGCAGAGCGCAGAAAGTTTTTTTTAGAAAAATGTGAAGACGAAAAAAGTTTTTAAAAGTGCTGTTGGCTTGAAATCGGGCATGGGCATGGCATCCCTCTTTAAAAGTCAGGTCGTGTTACGCTAACGGTTTACATTACCAGAGCCGAGTCTTTTTCTCTATAACGTCTAACGAAAAGAGAATCTTTTAGTTTTTCCTTACCTGCTTTACTTTGCCCGAATCTCTTTGCTTTCCCCAGCTCCAACCTACTTAATTCCATCCCTTCTTCCGTATATTTCTGAGTTGAGAGATTCGTCGGTGTGTTGTTCGCTCCCGTCTTCTTTTATCGTACTCAGTCACTCCTGTGCCGACGCGGTGGGTACTTTTCTGAGGGAGTCAACTTTTTGCATTTGTTATTCTTGCAATTGCTCTGCCAAATACATGAGCGAATGAATGTCTTATAAAAATTTCATTGTGTATTATTTTAGTAGGCCGAGTTCAGTTTAGTTTTACTTTTTGTAGGCTACCAACTTTTCCCCTTTTTCAAAAAATACGGAGAAAACACATCTTTTCATCCTGTATGTATCAAATGCTTCACTTATACATGGCTCGTTTGCACGCGTCATGATTTTGTATAAACCACTGGATTGGAACTGAAAAGTTTGTGCATGATGATGCGGCTATGATTTGACGTGTGGCAGTGACAGTGCTGGGAGTAAAATAAAAATTGGTTCACGGAGAAAATAAAGAATAATTAGTCTGCTTGTCACAATGAGCCTTCAAAATATAGAAAAAAGTTGGTTGAGTTGAATCGTACGTCTACACGCCATGCCGTAACTGTCTAGCGTCTATGTAGTACCATGCAGTTTTTTGTGATGGCTCATTTCGATTTCGATGGTACTATTGTTGCGTCTATGTTAGGTGGTAGGACGTAAAATCCAAATAGGCCCTAAATGACTATGTGAAAAGATTTGTTCTAGTTCTAACGCTTCATCTTTCTATTCGTCTCGACACTTTGGCATTGGCCAACCGCTAGGTTTGACATTCACTTTTACTATAAAACGGTGAATTATTTGTGTGAATGAAATAATGAATGTGGATTTATGTAGTCGTTTCAAGTTATGTTAATTTTAATTTCGAGCTAATTTTAGCTTTATTGAAATCGTATGCCATCCGAGACTTACGTAATGTAATAGGTTTTATGTGCTTTTTACTTCAGGTATGCTCGTCTCTGGTCCAGTCAACCACTTTCATATAACACAGACACAAAGCGACGAATATTTAATTTGTGTATTCATATGGAAATCCTCTGATAACCTCAAGCGATTTGTATGCTCTGCCCTATCAAATTAGATGCTTAAGAGAATTATGTAGGGGCCAGGATGAGAACGTTAAATATTCTTTAAATCTTTATGATTAAAAAATGTTGTGCGATTTGGATATGAATTTTGTAAAATCTAAGTTTTAATGTATCAGATAGCCCTAAGTTTGCTGTACATACTCTATAATTTAGTTTCTCTACATTTTAATTAAGAATTAACTGTATTCAGTATAGCGATGAAAAATAAAGCAACAAACAATTACAAGAATTTTATTGATTTACTCGTATAATTTAATACAACGCCAAAAAGCATCATCTGACACAATCTTCTAGGCAGTCATAGTCATTATTTCATTTCAGAGAAGCTTAACGAATTATTTTAATAATTTAATTTGTACGCGAAGTCACAACGAATTTAAATTTTAGGTATACGTAGTATTTCAATAAATTATTTTGGACTGAATTGTAACATTTTTCATATCACATTATTTATTTCATTTACCTAATTTCGTAAAATACAACCTTGAAGTGTCCGTCGGTCTTCTCAAACACAATCATTTAGTAGTATAGTAACTAAAAAATGTCTCTATATGAAAATCTCTTCAAACGTTTCCTGTACAAATCAATTGCACTCGACATTGATTATTGAATTTGAAACAAGCAAACTGGCTGTGAAATATTATGTAGTTATACATAAAGTTTTGTACTAAAATAATAACGATCCTATAAGACTGCTTGTGATTAAAATGTTGAGGGTGCTTTAAATAGAGCAAATCAATAAACGTTACCAGCACTTTCGCACTCTTCTTTTGGAAGCACAGGACAAACACAGTCCTTTGGAGGAACATAACGAATCCACTGGATTACCACAACCACGAGCAGAACAATGAGAGCCACCATGATGGCAAGCAGAAGCTTCTGAATCCTATCAACTCTAGGCTGAATTCTTTTGAACACCGAGTCAGAAATCTGAAATGGCAAAAAAATGATAATAATACAAACCGCGAAGAAAGTAGGCTAAAAATAATAACTAACAATGAAACATCATTTTGCCGGCTACATTATATGTGTTTTGCGGATAAAACGTTTAGTGAATTTTACATACCTTCTTCTCCAAATCCTCCAGACCTTTTCTCATTTTCTCCTCGTTCATGGAAACGGTGGGTCCACCGGGCCCAGTATCACCCGCTCTGGGCTCCACAGTCACAGTCACCTTGAAAGTATCTACGGGTGTTGAGCTAATGAGCTTCTGAAAATGTCAATAAATTCCAAGACATTGATCACACCACTCGACTCCACTCACCAAGCCGGTAAGAACTAGAGCCATTACACTATGAATACATTTTTATTTTTATCAAGAGAGGAATACGTAAGTAAGTGAGTTTTATGAAATCGGGAACTACTATTTTCCTGCTCTCCTCATTTCACTTCGCCTACCCTACAACTCTGCTCTCCCCATCATCACCATCATTATCGTCATTGCCCATTTTTTCTCGAGAAGCTCTGAGAACTGAGAACAAGGCGTCCTCTTATGCCGGTTTACACTGCTTCATTTGATTCGTAATACTATTTTCGTTACACAAAAGGAGATCAAAAGATCACCGCGTTACCGCTTCTGTTCTTTCCACGGACAAAAGGAGAGAAAATTGGAGAATGAAACGGAATACAGCGCCAATAAAATGGAGACTCCACTGTCGCATCTATGTGAGTTCCATGTTTAATTCTTACGGCTACAATATTTCTAGCGAGAGTTTGAATATTTCGGGAGTTACCTTGAATGTCATACTTAGATCCGCAAGGTTTGCATTGTGAAGGGATTGTGTAGAAGAAGTGACGCTCTCGCAACTCTCATCATTCACCATGTTTTGTGGAAGAACGCAGACTTGAACTTGAAAGCGGTCCCTTTGGATCTGTGCGGCTGACACGCCAACTTGAGTAGTTATTGGGACTTTGGCCAAACCACCCGGCTCGATCACAGCGATCGTCGGTCTCACTCTGTAACGATCTGGCGATGTTGTCTTGATCTGCACAATCAATTAATCATCAGAAAGTATTTAGCTCCGGTACAAGAAGTAAATAACAGAAATACAGCACAAAAGAGAACAACAAACGATAGCGTACAGAAGCTCAGTCATTCATTCACTTGAAAAACCAAAGACAACTGAACACCAAACTACGCAGCCAAACCACTTTGCTTTGGTTTTTCCTGCGAAGTACGGTGAAAACAAAATAAATGTGTTTATAACTTTGCGAAGAAAGTCGAAACTTACTTTGAAGATGATTGAGTTGTTGCCTTGTGCTATATTTTGAATGTGGAGACGACACGAATATTCATCATTCTCTGTGGGCTTGAAAGTCACTCTCTCGTCTACTTCCGCTAAGCAATGGTCTGAAAGAAGTCATTTGAAAATTATGCATTTAGGTCTATGGAAATAAATTTTTATACATAGGCCACAATAAAGTGTGCCATCGACTCCTTTACTTAGTTTCACTTTAACTAGGTACCTGGTGTAATCATGGATGCTGCAGGGCCAGAAGTAAAAGCAGCTCGGGCAGGACTGGAGTTTTGTGACATCGAAAGTGGCGTCGTCGCGTCATGTCCATTCATATCGTGGTCTGGAGTATCGTGATCAATTGATGTCTTTCCCTAGTTAGTTCAATTATATGATTTGGAAAAATAAATAAAACAGAAATATTTATTAAAAATCATAACCACACCCAAGGTATTATCCTATTGTTACATAATTATCTTTTCGATGATCAAGTTATTATGGACGGTTGATTTCCTTTATGATTGTGTACAAATAATTATGAGACAAAGCAAAGGGAAATGCCAAGACCTTTATAAACCGTTAATTGTATGTATTACTTAAGCTACAACTCTAACCAATTTAAAATCAGAGACAAGATTCTGCATTAAAAAAATGATTATGTTGCCTCTCAAATTACATGCTTGCATAGTTGAGGCTTCGTAAAATTGAGTTGAAGCATTGCAAAATTCTGCATTATCGTTTCCTCTTGTAAAATTCTCATAATTTTGAGCTTTTAAAACACAACATTTTGACACTATATAGTTTTATGTAAACTATTGTATATTTTACCTTGTAGGTATACATGATGCATTTTGAAGTTTTAAAAGTATAATTTTATATTTGATTTCCCAAGTTAGGTAACTCAGTTAGCCTGAAACATTTTTACAAAAACAACCACAAAATTCTGATGGCATAATTGCTTTGTTACGCTTGTTACTGCTACAGCAGTTTATATCAAGTGAAATGAAATGCATTGTTTCATTCGCCCTCATATCTGTGGAATGATGCGGTTGGTGGTGAGTGATGCGATAGGAAATGAAACGATGAACCCGGAACATCAACCCATTCATTTACAAAAGATGAGTTTGAGTTTTCATAACAGCCACAATCACCATCGTCAAGCTATTCTAGTGAAAAGTTCGTTATGTTGGAGGAATATTTCCCATGTATTTCCACGTGCTTGCTCCATGCTTCACTGTGTAGCCATTGAGTCTGAGAGGAGATATGATGTGGGTGAAATCTAATTAGGGCTTGCTTCCGGAGGCTATCACTTTTTCTTTTCATTCATCTGCATTTTTCACTGCCGGGAAACTTTTCTCTACTTTCCTCGTATGATGTGATAAAAGAAAGTAAAAGAGCACGAAAAAATGAGGAAGCATCTGTGTAAAGTTAATAAGGTTTTTCTCTCCCTTCGTTTCCAGTTAAAAGTTATTAGAATAAAAGGAGTTTGTAATATTTTGCATGAAAAACGTGCCATGCAATATTCTGTAATATTAAGAACAATAAATGTTGAAATACACAAAGATTATTCATTTTTGCTCATTCACATCTTTCCCGTGGCATGAACCCCGGTTTTAGCTGTTCTTTGAACAGTTGGTTCAATAAGACATTCAAATGTCATGCCACGATACAAGCTGCCATCTTTTACCTTCCTGCTCTTACGTAATCAAGAAAAATTGAGAAAGAGAGAAGGAAAAGTTGAGACAAAACAATCTTAGTTAAAAAGTACGCCAACAACAAACGGTGGACAGCAAACTTTCTGCTAACTAAAATCTTGTGAAAGCTGCTCATTTAGTTTAATTCTGGAAGAAACTTTTTTTCCTTTCGGTGAATTCAGAAAAAAGGAAACGGAAAGGAATCAGAGGGAAAGGAGGATGTCTTGGCTGTTGAAGTGGGGAGAAAAGAAAGGGCAGAAAAAGAGAGAATGGAGTTAAAAACCAGGAAGAATATCATAATTTCATACTTCATCTCTTTCATGTTTTGCCCTTTCCATTTCTTTCTCGAAAAAATGTTTCGTTCATGAGAACGAATTGAAATGAATCCGGAAACTTTTTTAACTCCAGCTTTGCGGTGCAGCAACACATTTACTTTCAAACATTTCTGGTTTTCTTTTCATAAGATTGTGTATATGAAAGTGTAATGTAGAGGTTTATGACATTTATTTTTTCTTTACGTGGATGAAATGAGACGATATTTAATTCGTGTGAGGTAAACTTGTTTGCTGGAGAATAAAACTCTCGCCTAAAAGGAAAAAAAAAACTTTCGCCTTTTCCTTGTCTGCTGTTTCGTGCTCCGTAAGGTTTTCGTTCCCAATTTTCAAATAAAAGTGCACTTGTGTCCGCCCGATGTACATTTTTTCATCTCCATCTCGCAAGAAAATTTCTGTATGTGAATGTAATGTGGCGTAACTTACTTTTCTTGGTTTCGCGCTAGGTGTGCTCCGGCCATTTGGCATGGTTTTCTTCTTTTTAGATGCTGGTTCAAACTTGTAGACGTAATTGTCATTTCCTCCCCATTCGGCCAGCTGGTTATCCACATCTATCCACTCCTTAAGTGTTTTCTTGTCAACAAACTTGACTCTGTCAACGAACAAAGGAGGAAGCCAGCCTTTGATGATTTTCCATGCAGCTGCGGAAGTTTAGTTTGGTGGATGAAAAGAAGAAAGTATAGGATAATATAATCATTAGGTACTTTACATCTGTTGGAACTTTTGTAAAGATAGAGAAATGGGGTTTACATTTAAACTACGAAGCATTATTTTCAATTCTTCTCAACTCACAGTTACTTATGACGAATCGGAGTGAAACGAAATACCCAAAAGCGTGAACAAAGCAAAGTGATAGTGATAGGTTAACATGTTTAAGTTTCTTACTCTTTTTCTCAACAAAAAGCTCATGTAGCCAATGCGCAGTTTTTGTTGTGTTGTTGTAAGGTGCGTGTGAAACGTAACTATTTCCGTTATGCAATCATGTATTTATGGAATGCAAAACATTTCCATTTCATTTCTTTGTTTGCTTTGACTTTTCCTCTTCCGTACATAACTTATTTATGTTTTGTAATACATTACCGCTACCAAAGCGTTGAAAATGCACATTCTGTGGACATTTTCCAATTTCCATTGTTTCCATTCTTCTGCCGTCTGTATGTTAGTCAGACTACCGCTTTTCGTCGAATCAACTCCTTTCGTAGGTAAATTCATTGGATCGAGTCATTTTTAATGCTTTGACCTTTCCTTTGTAATGTTTGAAGGCGAGCCGTAAGCGTAAGCTTTCCTGTCTCAGTATTTATTTTCATTTTCCTTACAGTCCCAGTAAAAATAAGACCAACTATCGCATCCTCCATTTTTTGTTCGGTTCCGCTTTTCTATTATTTTATTCCTCTCTCCTTCTAGTCTCATTGTATCCTTTATTCTGGAGAAAGGAAAGCGCTGATCTCATGTTCTCTTTTTTGTAATTCTAGTCTTTCTCCCTTTAATGCTACTATTGCTCTTTCGTTCGGCTGCCACACGGTTCAAGATCATTTTTCAACTCATCTTGACAAGACTTTAGTAAAGTAGCTGAAAAAAAATGCCGAAGACCAAACCAACAATACAAAGTGAGGAGGCAGAAAAGAGAAAGGAATACTTCTAAACATGCATCATTCTCGTTTTAGTTTAGTCGCTTCTGCTGTACTCCACTAGTAAAGTAAAAAAAATTGAATTGCATTGTACTTTGAATTATCGTTCTTTTTATTTCGAGGATGGAAACAACGGAGAAAAGATTGAGCAGCTTTTTTTTTCCAGCGCTTTCCTCATACATCAAGCAAAAAGCCACCTTCATTTGTTCCTCCCGCATAGACACACACTCTCACAGAGGCATATCATAAAATTGTAGTAGTGGTGGTTGGTAATAGTGAAAGTGTTCACACTCTGTCCGCGTGTATCTTTTTACGAACAAGTATGTGGATGGATATACTATGCGCTGTATGACCTATGTACGTGATTTGAAGATTTTCTTCTTGAACTAATGATATTTCTCCGTCAAGTGAAATGCTGACTTTTCCTCTTCGTCTCTTTCTACAATCCTCACTTTCTTTCTTATTCTTTCTTTCTTTACATCGGATAACTTTTCTATCCATCCATCTCTCGCTTTCTCGTCTTAAATTGTTCCACCGTCATCCTTCTTCCTTTATACTGTGTACAACACCCCACTCACTTCAATGTTATTAACAGAGAAGCAGAGCAGGCACTTGCATATTATGTATTCTATTGTACATGTATTCGTGTTTTTATATTCTGTTCATGTATCATCACATCACACACTTTATTTCGTCTTCGTCGTTTCCTTCTCTTTATTCTTTCTCACAAGAAAAGTATATCGTCATCCGTCGTCCTTTTTCTTTTTCCTACTTTTTTTACTTTCCTCCCAATTCTTTACCACTCCTTCTTCATTCTTCCACTTCTTACTTCTTCTTCTTCAACGTCTTTTTAACAGGGAGTGTTGATACCATTATTTATATTTTTTACTCCACTCTACTTAACATTATTGTTATTATACTATTTTTATCCCTTCCGACATAATAAGCTTATAATAATATTTTATTTTGCCATTCATGTCTATCGTCTATCCGGCTTAAGCTTCATTTATTTCTACTTGATGATCATCGGAGTAGCCTACTTTCTTTTTACTTCCCTCCCCTCTTACTATTATTGAATGTAATGTAACTAAACCCAAGCTAAGGATGGATTTGCTCTGTTTTGATTTTTTCCTTGCAAATGGGAGAAAAAAATTCACTTTGATCTAGATAGAAAATGTCGATGAGTTTCCCATTACCGAGTCCTTCCATCACTTTTCTGTTGCCCAGATGCAGAGTAATTGTAGAAGAGAGGTAGAGGAGACCATTTTTGTGTTCAGATTTACTTACTATATGAGCTCAGCGTACGCATACTGCATCGTTATAAGATAAGTAAAGTAAGCACATGAATTGCTCGCCAATTTCCTGCCGAGTGAAATACTGGTGCTTCGTAGCCTGACTAGAAATTTTTTGAAAAGAGAGAGAGCTACAGCTTTCTTTTTCTCTACTCGAATTTTTTTCTCTTAACGCTTCAGTGCGAAGTGAGATCGATTTCGATTCACTTTAGGTTTCCTGCTTTGCCTCTCGTCTCCTTTTGGTCCTACCAAGAAAATACTTAAGTGGCTTTACTTGCAGTTAAAAAGGAGGATTTAGCCTGATACATATATCACATCAACAGCAACAACAACACAGCAACACTCTCACTTCGCATTCAATCCTAACACTTTCTATATTATATTCCTCTACTTATGTCTGAGCACTCAACTCCTTCGAATCGCTTATCAAATTGGATACATCTTAACGAGAGAAGACGGAAGAGGAGAAAAAGGCTTCTTCTTTCTTGCCTTTTTCCTTAAGCTATTTTTGTCTTCTTCTCACAAGAGCATAAAATTGTATTGTACTTTACTTATTAAATGTATTGACAGATAGAAAAAAGAAAAGATACGGAAAAGCGTAAACTAAAATCTATTTTTTGTGACACGAAGGGTTTTGTTCATCCATTGTAAGATTGTAACACCACCGTCTTCCTTAACCTACTTTGGAGCATGTCGAATTGCACCTTTCCCTTTCCTTTTTAGTCCCATTCAACATTTTCTTTACGACGAGGACATGTTTTAGTGCACAGGGAGGAGTATTTTCACAAAAAGCTTTGGAGTTATGGCACTGCAAACGTTTCTTTTTTTCCAAGACGAGACAAGGATTATTCTCGTCACTGTCACTTTTGGTTTCGTACAACAAAGGATTTACAGGGATCTTGGTGATGTTTGCAGAGCGATAATGGACGGGTAACTTGACACGCGGGTGAGCGGAGGTACATTGAGATTTAAAAAGGAAAACATGCTTGATGCGTGTGCAATAAAAAGCGCAGCAATAAGCAATTATTATTTCTTATGTCACACATGACAAAGGTACAAGTTACTAGGATCACAGTCAGAAAAAGGAAGGGGAAGAAAGTATTTATTTTTCTTACCGTTTAAGAGCCACGGCATTTCGAAAATCATTAGCTGCAAAGATGAATGAAAGTTATTCGAAGAAGATTTAATGGAAAGCGAAAATGGTTAGTAGAAGTGACGCCTTACATAATTAACGAAGTAAGGGTAATATGTCTTCAGCAGCGTAATCAAATATCTGACAAAGTCCATATCCATATTCTGCCAACCTGTCGGAACAAATTATCAAATTAATATAGAGTGAAGGAACAAAAGCTCCCGCTGCATTCTATTCTTTTTGTAGGAAGCAAACAGCAATACAAATATAGAAAATAATGATTGAACATTCTCATGGTTAAGAGTCAATGAAAAACCTAAAAAAGTGAAGTGTTCTTACTTGTGTCTTTCATGTCAAAAACAATCGAAATTGGATCACTTTTGGTCTCCCTGTAACAAAACAGGAACCAAACTGTTATTCTATCTGTGGATTTCATTACTTAAATATTTTACTCTCAATACACCCCGCTAAAAATTATGCTCTAACCAAATAGCCAATTAATTAAACCAAACCGGCTGATAAACAACCCGGCATCAGGGCACATTATCTAATACATATCATTTTAGGTTCATTCAAAGCAGCTAAGCAGCATAATAAAGTCAACAACAAAACAATATCAACAAGTAAGTAATATACCATATACCGTCTAAAAATATTTAAAATGTAATCAAAATCATGTTTCACAGGTTTTCTATTCAATTTTGCTACTTTCATCCAGCCAGATCCAGGTAAAACGAATTAAAATACTTAAAACTTCCTCTTCCGCGAATGCTCACAAAGTGCTTTGTCGCCAACGCCAATGTCGGAAAATCGCTTCAGCTCGAGCAGTAATGAAGACTTGGGAATAAGAAAAGGGGAACATTAATCTGCCTAAGGCATGAGCAATAAATTAAGGCCCAAAAGACTTCGGCTTACTACTTCAATTTTTAGAACGTAAATATATTTTTCTAAATCATTGTTAACGGTCTCTCAGTATCTTTATACTGCTTTTCATTATGATTATTTCCGCCTTTCATCCAAATTCGGGACTGATATTTCTTCAAATGGTTAGCCCTCTTTGGTGACCTTTTCTTCAGAGGTACTACGATTTTCTTGCGGGTCAAAAGTCTTGAATTCCAATTTTGGTTGGGAAATGGTAGTGGCATATTTTTATTTTAGCAAAATTTGACCCCGTGAGGTTATGCGCAGACTTAAATTAATACTACAACGGTAAGCCTGTCCATAAAAGTCTTTTTTATGATGCTACTGGATGAATGGATTTCATCGCATCTTCACACACTCCTTCACATAAACCGTTCTGTTGATGGATAGTTTGAAATATAAGGCTCTGGAAAATTGCAAATTTCGTGCACTTCCCACTACGAGAATTTTCTACAAAAATATGCCGTATGGAAAGCATTTTTTGGTTAGTACTAAATCCGCTTCGTCTTATGTCTTATTTTGTGCCTCAATTTATTGCTCATGCCTTACAAGGAATTGAGCGGAATATTATTGGGTGCTTATATTGGGTTTATTTCGTGTCGATAGGATGGAGAAAAGCCCGATGATGTGAAAAAAAATCCAAGGATTTTCGATTCTCTTTACTTCAAAGAAGGTCTTTGATTTAACAAAGAGAGTCATGTAGTAAACAAGTCTGCCTTTTTGCATCTTATTTTTTTCATAATAGGTAAATATCAACTCAACTCAACTCTCTCTCTCTCTCTCTCTCTCTCTATGTACTCATTTCTTTACTGCGACTTGCTACTTTATTGAAATCATCCATAAAAAGAGTATCAAAGAGTCCAGGTTCCAGCAGTGGAGTAGCTACTAAACTGACTCACTCACGAACGAGTCGTGAGGAATAGAAAGGAAAATTCAAAATGGATACAAGATCCATTTTTCTCCATGTCAAGAGCAACAAACAAAAGAAAAAGAAAACATTAGAGAAGTGGTGGATCAGATTGACTCGAGAGAAAATAACAAAAGGGAAAACAAACTGACTGACTTTTTATAGTATTTTCCGTGTGCTCTACTTCCTTCCTTCCTTCCTCTTCTGCTACAAAAGCAAACATCAAAATAATATAATAGAGAGAAAGAAAGAGAGGAAGGTCGGACTGCTAAGCTATTCTGATTTTCTTCACACGGAAAATAAATCTAATGCCTCTGCACTCTCTTCTGCTCTCACAGGACATTGATTTCTGTCTCTCTCCCTCTGCCCCTCTCTCCATTTGCCTTTTTGTTCTTTCACGAATCAGAAGACAAGAAACTAGCCAAAACGACACAAGACTACAAACTGCAAGCGAGGAAACTAAACAAGCAAGCAAAATACAATAAACAACACACTTGGCTGACTTGACTATAGTATTCTGGAATTTTTTTAACAAACATCATGTTATTGCTGCATTCGGAGTTGTGTTGTAGTTTTCTGATAAAACTCGATTGCTCCTGCTACTACTGCTAGCGAAGTCCTTCTTTCTGCACGAAAATGTGACGTTCAATCGAGTGGACGGCCGTTGAACGAATCCCAAAGTAAACATTGACGTTGATAGCACATTTCGTCTTGTCCTTCCACTTCACTATTCCACTTTATAAATTTCATACTGTACACATTTATGCTCAAAACTCCATAATACTTTTGGAGGCAAACAGAAACGAGTAGTGCGGCTACTGGTGAGTGGACACAACTAGCAGCGGCACGTGCTCATCTTAAGTGTTTATCGTAATGTCAATGGAGGTAGTAAAGGATTTTATGGTCACAATCTCTTTGAATGGGTCGGGTTCGGGTCAAACACATAAATACTATAACCGAGCAGTAACCTTTCTCCATTCTCTAGCGGGAAATAAATCTGCGCTGGTACTTTTTCATTTTTAATAGAAAACTACAATAAAAAAGGAAGTACTAAAAAGTTTAAAGAAAAACGATTTGATTACCTTTCAATTCTTTCGAACCAATAAACGATATATTTCTGTAGTTGTTCCATCTCGATGGTTCCTTTTTGGTGGTGCTTTGCTTTGAAAATTAGCAGCTTCTTGCCAAACACGTCCTTACCACGAATGAAGAGTGTGCCCTTTTCAAACAACGAAGCGTCCATTTTTGTGTGGTCCAATTCTGTCAAAAAAAAAGATTTTTTTATTTCGCAGTTTGAAGTAACAAAAATATCTAGTAAAAGTAAAGCAGAAACGTAAGTTGTAAGTAACGCTTTTCATGGAATTGAAGTGAACGTAACCAACCGTCAGATAGTGCCGTTTTTATTATTGAAAAGAACCAAAAAAATGTTTTGGCTCCGACAACTTTTCACTTTTTATTGGTCCCCTCAGATCTAATCAGATTGCGGTTATATTACGAACCACTCATAAGATGATGATGATGGTGACGACAATATATGTCTTATTGTATGAACAGATGGTGACAGCATTTTGGATGCGGAAAAGAAACCTAACCATGACATTAGCGTTACGTATGATACATACAGGAAAAAATGAACTCAATCAATTTTAATTTTTTGGAACTGTCTTACTTTACTCAATAGAATCTCATATGACTAAAGTGAAACCTGGTCGACAGACAAAGATGGGACAATTTTTGTGTTCAAGTCAAGCAAAGAGGAAAAAGCAATGAAAATCAATTAAATTTAGACGAAAAGGAAACTCAATGTAATTTCTTATCTCCTTTCTCTCTTCTCTTTCTTTTGTGTTCCTTTTATGCTCCTGCTCTTCTCTGACTGGAGAAAGATAACACGGCGATGAGAACAAAGTGCATTCAATTTTGAGACATTCTACTTACACTTTTCAAGTATCTTGTTTTCTCATTGCCCTTCCTTTCCATCAGTCTATTTCAAGTATTTTTAAACATACGTAGATAGACCTTATTGCTTTCACCTGTTTTCCAACTCCGGTCAGCTTCGCTTGGTTCGTTGATGTTGGCATGATTTTTGACATCACATCAGAAGATCTGTTCGATTCAATTTAGCGCAAGATATTATCTTCATTGCTGCTTCTTGTACAATAGTGAGCATTTGCTTCAAAATTATTTCTCTATAGAATGGCATTTTTAATATGTTTAGGACTGGTAGCAATCTCCTTTGAAGGATATTAAGTTTTAAATCAGGTTACCGGAAAATCAGTACAAGGAAGACGTACAATATTATTAAATGTCATATTGAAGGATATTGCGAAACAACTCATCAATCGGCACAGTAAGAGCTTCTTGTCTCATCAATTCAATTTCGTATTTACCTACTTATATTCTTGTTTACCGATACATTAGTAAATTCGCATACTTTTTGACATCATCACTGTAAATTTTTGAAGTGTTTGTGTATTCTCTAATTTTCATTTTCGTGATCGACATGTACGTAAATAGTTTATGTACCGTTAAAGTTATATAAATAATATTTTATTTCATCGTAGATCTTTCCATTTGCAATATATGGTAACCGGAAAATTCCCATCGCCCCGTAAGCACTCTACCCTTTTACCATTGTGTCCTTTTAGCACTATTTTTAACCACTTTACCCCATTTCATCAAGTTTTTTTTTTGCATAAAAGTCCTTAAACCATAAATTTACCCGGAGGTGTACTATTGTGGTTGCATGTAGTTTACTTGTTGTAGTTGTGTTCAGCCAAAACTAAGAAAATGGGGGTGAATGAGAGGGTAAACGGGTTTGGTGTATAGGGGCAAGTGGGTTAGGGCAGACTGGTTAAGGGCGTAGCGGGTAAGGCGCAATGTAAATGGGCGGCAGAGATTTTCCGCAACCCACGATAAACATTATCATCATCATCAAGCAACAGTATTTAGAGCAAAGCTCAAAATTAAAAGCCCAAGAAGAAAACAAACATTATATGAATCTACAAGTACAATCGATGCAGATAGCGAGCTCTTCCATTTATTTCTTTTTAGAACGTTCGTTTTTCACTGAGCTCAAGTGTTTTGGAAACTTTCTTTGGGTGATTTTCTTATTGGCTGACTGCCGCCGCCGCCACTCATAGAATCCATAACAAGTCGCACAAGCATATTTTTATGCCTTTTCACGATTTTCGAGGGAGGGAACGGGGGAAGAGAATGACTGAACGATTTTCTGCAACTGCCTTTTGGTTGCTGATGTGACAATGTCCTCTTTTTCACTTTCCCTTATTTTCTCTTCTCTGTATTCATTGCTAGACCTCACACACACATTTACTCAATTCAAATAGGTATAATAATGGATGGCTGAATGTAGTACCGTTCTGCAGCCAAAACACCCTTCAACAACAGCATTTAATGGTTTAGCATTTTAGTCTGTCCGTCCGCGTATGTTGTACGTTTTACTTAAAGAATACGAAAGTATCTGCTTCACATTCTAAACATACCCAACTTCATCGTAATGAAATTTACCTTGTAAATGATTCACTAGGTCTTATAGTTACTAAGTCTATAGGGAATAATCAAGGCAATTACAAGAAGGTGTTTTATTAATTAACGGTGATTTATCTGGATACTTTTATTTCGTTACTTCTTACTTCTATTGACTTTAGCTGTGTATATATAATTAAGGATATTCGTTCTGTGTTATTATTACACCCGCACCAGAACATACCAGAACAAAGCGAAACAAAATGAAGAACCCGGACGACTGAGATGAGGGCAAAGCGAGAGAAAAATAAATGGGAAAGACGAGGCATTCGAGAAATGTGAAAATAGGTTTTGAAAGAGATGTCAAGTAGAAATAAGAAGCGACGAGAGGATCTCTTTATTTCTATCTCCCTGCATGTATTTTGTGGGTAATAGACTATGCTATAAAAAACTAGACGCGATTACTAATACTCTTGCCGGCATTACGATGCTTTCACTATCACGGAGTACTTTTTTCGTAGCCGTGGTGGTTCACAGACTCGAAGTATTTTTATTTTTACACATTTGTAGAAGAAACGTATAGATTTTTTACTGCGTGAGAAAAAGGGGGAAAGGAACGTAAGTACATAGTAATAACATAACACATACGGACGGATCGACTAAATGGTCCTTCAAAATAAGAAAATCGCCTAGTTCATGAAGTCTCTCTCTCTCTCATTCTTGTTCTCAGTCTGATATTACTTTCTCCTTATGAGATGGAATGAAAAAATAAAGAGTCTTTTAGTTTACTTTTGCCTTCGCTTTTGCTCTCGAGCAGCACAAGAAGAGAAACATCTTTCTATTTCTTTTATTTTTAAAGATGGAAAGAATGAGCTAGAGAATAATAAGATAGGCAATAGTCAAGTGAAACAGAGGAGTCAATAAAAAAGTAAAAATCGGAGAAAGTTTTTTTTTGTCAGTCGTCAGTTCAGTTTCAATTGGCTAAAAATATCCTTCGTTACGATACACTGGAAACGTACTGGATTTACTAAAGATTCCCCGGAGTGCGGAAATGGAGAATTCATACGAGCAACATTTTTTCCTTCCCTTGTAATGTGTACCTAGAATACATGCAGTAACGGAGAATAAATGGGAAAATAGTTCATTTTCAGAGATGCGAAATCACTACGTGAAGATGTAATTTCTTGGTACTATATTACTCTACAGTGGTGATGTACTTGCTTGTAAATGATTCGCCATAAATACTGATATACTGCTATAGATAACAAATATTCATATTGTTTTCAAGATAACCTCTCAAAGCATGAAAGAAAATTGTAAATAATAATTGTTTGTCAACAAAGCGATTTAAAAATCTCACTAGTCACTACCAGAACAATTCTGGACATTTTTAACTTATTCTTCTTTAAAAAAAGTTCCTGACGCGTGCTTCAATCAAATACTTAAAGTAACTAATACACATATTAGTTACTGGAATAATCTAAAACCGAATAAGGTGACAGTAATACTCCTGATTTCCTTGTGAAAGGTTATGGAGGATTTTTTGTTCTAAATTTGAATTTTCTTTCAGAATGGATTTCTGTCTCATGCAGAGCCCGTATTTTTAAAATACAAAATCCACCAAAGAAAGTTTCACAGTTTAAACCATAAACAACACAAAAATATTTCTCCTCTTGGTATTGCGACAAAAAAGAAAAAGACTAAAGACAAAAGAAAAGCAATTTTAGGTATGCTACATTTTTCACTCATATTGCAATTCCTTTCACACCCCCACATAAAACGCAGCGATACATAACATAGTAAATGGCTGATTTTTACTAAAAATAGATAGACTATGTAATTTTATTAGCATTACATTATGTAAAAAGATGGTCTAGGTGGAGTAAATATACGAATAAATTGCACATTTCTTTAATGTTTCTTTCTTGCTTTCATTTCTTGCGAAAAAGTCAAGTAGTCTGTTTTATATACCATAACAGGTCGGGCGGTGAAGACCATAATAAATGCGCCCACTTTTCTTCCTTTTCACTTTTTTCTTCATGCCGTCTCGAATTTCCTTATTGCAAAGCTTGACTCACATGACTTTTTTATACTCCATCTCTTCCATTTTTATTCAGGTTGTACTTTTGATATACTCATGTTATATAACAGACCAAGACCGACTTCGCTGTCGAATTATATTGCGATTGAGCTGGGAAAGTAAGTATAAAAAGAAGCAATAACTGACTGATGTTCAGTTCAGAGCCTGCATAAAAAGGAATATTTTTTTCTTCGCCTTCTCTAGCCACTCTCACTTCAGACAAAAGGCTTGAACAAACAAAACCCAAGACGAAGAAAAACAACAAAGAATCAGTCAGATATCAGCAACGTTTCACTCTTCCGAGAAAAAGTAAAATAAAGAGAAAAACTTTGGCGAAAGAAAGAAAAGGTCTGATCTCGACAGGAATGGTTTTCCCAATTCTCCATCTTTTCCAAAACAAAACATACAATATCAAAAACAGCAAAACCCTTATAACGATTTATTCTGTGAAATGAAGCAGATCGAAAACCGTAACATTTTCGGAGATCCATACAGAGCAAAGAGCAACGCAATAATCATAGCATACGACAATACGGCATTAGACGCAAAGACAAGCCAAAGGATTTTCTTTTATTCCTCCGCAGAATCCATTCCATTGGATATTTATTTTTAGCAGTACTGGAGCTAAATGGTTCGATACATTATTCACAAGATTAGCACGACCACATTACACATATTATACTCCTCCATTGTATTTTATTTACATAATCAGAGAGCAAAAGCCAAAGATGAAAAACACATGTCCCAAATCAGCCCTGAGCATTACTTTGCTGGGTTAAGCTTAAATATCGTTTCCTCTTTCAACTGAGCTGAACACCGATTGTGCTAATAGTCCATCTATTTCCTGTCATTTCACTCCTATTGACAGCAGCTTGTGCCTCTTGCTCTTTTCTTTCTTCTCGTATCTTTTTACTTATTCTTGTCAGCTTGCCGCTTGCTTACTTTTACGCTTTTATTCTCGTTTCCGATGGAACAAGCGGTACAATGCATTGGAAAAAATAAAATGCGAACCATTTACCGTAATAGTATAATAATATGTTGCAATGGTAGTGCTGGGGCCTTATTTATGTTTAACTCATTGAGTTGAGTCGCAAAGGAGCAAAAAAGTAAATTGGACTCACGGTTCTATTACTTTATTTTATTATATGCTACGAAAAGGAAACCGAAAGCACATATGACACCGTTAGTTAGTTAGTTAGTTGTAACCAAAAGTTGCCATTCTCATTCTTTACTGCTGAGAAAATGGCCACACCAGAATCTTTTCTTTTCTTCAGGCGGCTCTCTCGCTCCTACTTACTACCACACACCTCAAACTCAACTCTTACTGCTTTTGAGGGGTCCACATCCTCAGTCCACATGTCTCACATCTACTTTCCCCGAGTCATCAAAAATTCTCACACCACCGCACATATTCTAACGATAAGAATTAAGTTTAGCCAGAGAAAAAAGTGGGAAGTTAACGGGTAAGCAAAACACCCGCATTTCCACCAGTATACTTTTTTTACTCAAGTGTGTTGTGTTTAATGGACAGAAATGGAGCAGGGAAAAAATAAAATGCCGAGAATACATTCTGCTCAGATGGGTCTCGGTTCCAACACCAAAAATGACTGGCCATTTTCCGTGATCCCTTCATTATCACCATCATCACCATCGTCATCATCCGCTTAGTAAACTTTTTCCTCTGGGCCTCTGTTTGCTACTACTACCTAAAACCTTGTTGTAATCGCAAGTGAGTGAGAAAAGTGGATGTGTTGTGTTATGATTAGGTTTAGGCACGTTATGCCACGCCATACCTTGCAAGATGATATATGACGAATGTTTGTGTGTCTGGCCTGACTATTATACAAATTTTCCTCCTCGCTTTTCTTCATTCTACATTTCGCTGGTTGTAACAGAATGCTGAGAGCGAGGATTGTGCTAAATAGTCTCTGGAAGGTATTATTTTCAACTTCATCCTCCGAGTTTGCCACTTGTATTTAACTAATGCCACACAGAAATAATATAAGAAAATGATCTATGACGGGGTTTGTGCGTGATGTGATGTAAGACGCGAGTTATACAAACAGCATGTCGCTAACCCAGGAATCTCTTGTTTTATTCTTCCCTTGCTTCAAGTTGCACGGGAATTTTGTGGGACTACCTATCAAAATCAAACTCTTTGCGTACACAAAAGAAAGTCAGTAAACATCTCTGTATCACACCACGCCGTTTGCTGTTTTGCTTTAGTTAAACTTGGCTTATCTCTAAATCAGCCAAATCAGGGTTTTCCTCCGTCTTTTACATTTGGAATTTAATTCATTATGGTAGGCGACATTACTCGCCCCTCTAAAAGGTATGGTGAACAGTTTGCCTTGTCAGACAGGAAAGGAGAGCCGCAGCTGTTGCACCCAGTATTATTTTCCCCAAAGTCCATTCATTGGACGGGACGGGACTAAAAACTGAAGAGAACTATTGGAATAATAAATGTGCATGTCTTTCTCAACTTCGACCATTTAAAAAAGAAAACTCGGAGGACTGGAGTGAAAAGAAAAGGGCAAATACTTGAAAGAAAAGAGATGTGCTAAGCTCAGGAAAGCGCTCTTCGCTTCGCTCGTTTCGCTTCGCTCGTTTCGCTTCTGTACTTGGCCTTTTCTACGAAGCATCTTTTAAAGAAGTAAAAGTGAACGTGCAGGAGTGTGGGTGGGCTCTTGTTTCACAGTCTCGTTTTCACTACTTTTTCCTGCTTCGCTCCGAGCTATGTGTATTCTTTATCCTCATCTCAAGTTAGGTAATAAAGTCATTCGGGAGACGCAAGGAAGTATACAGAGACGGAGCAACCTAATTGTGTATACAGATCCTTCGCATCACTGACAATTTCCTTTTTCTTTTGGTTCACCTCCGCTTTCATTCTTAATTTTTCACCACTAACAAGACGACCAGGCTTCTGGATACAGAGCCCACTGATCATCTTAAGTACATAATGACAATGTCAATTCGATGAACTCCGTCACTATATTAAATAAATGCGCAATTTTTTATAAAGGGCCAATACACTGTTAAAATAGTAACAAGGTGGAAGGAAACTCGTGGGGGACTTAAGTAAATGTAACGAACAATTCGGACTTCAGGAACCAATAAAAATGTAAAAATAGCCAAGAGCCTAGTGTGTTCTGTTGAAATAATAATGTGAGGAACAAATAATAACATTCATAATGTATTATTACTTCCTTTCAGTTGAACTTTCGCAGTCTAAATAAATCGAATAGAATGCGTATCGCAGATCACAAGCGAGTGCTGGGCACTACATTATACGCGTGTATCGGACACATTGGTCGAATAAAGTTTATATAAAATTGACGGCGGAGTGCCTACTTGAACCTTCCTTCTGGTGCTTCTTAAAAAGTCAAGAAAACGCTGTCTGAGTGGTTTGGTTGGAAGCAGGACCTTCTCTATCTAACCTAAAGAGAATTAAAGTTGAGTTGGTCGAGTATCGAGTGATGTGATATTATTATTTTTATAATGTCCCTACGCTAACATTATTATGGTTTTGACATGCATTATATTTATTATAGGTAAAATTGCTTTCCTTCTTCAATGTAGGCCTATATTTTTGGCAAAATCCCATTTTGTCATGCATCAGGAGATGAAAGTAGCAAGTTGATACCTGGTGGTACGGGACGGCCACGGTAGCGCATTGATTTTATCCCATTTTCCCCATTTATATGCCTGCCATTTGCCATACCACGAATAAATTCTCCAGAGAAAGCTCAATCAAAAAACTTGGTACAGCATGGACGAAACAAAAGGTGCTATAAAAGCTATTTTATTCATTGCGTCATGTATGTCATATATGATTGTAGCCTTCTATATTAATTATCGAGAGAAAAATAGTTACTGTTTCATTCCTGCCGCCACTGCCGCTGTCCGCGTCCGCCACCAACACCACAACCGGAACTTTTTTATTGGAAGTCGAAGCGAACTTCCTTTATTCTGTTTGAGCCAAGTAGGGATTCGTAATAATAAATAATAATAGCGCATTTCTTCCAGGTATCCATCCACCATCCAACAAATATAATGGCCGCCACGGAAAGTAATTGAGTTACCGGTGCCATATTCTCCGAGGTATAAAACTTACCGAGCATAAAACTCACATCAAAACTCTATTAAAGATTCCTAACGATGGGAGCGACAGATAAGCTAAGCCCGGCTCATGTTTTTCGAGGAGGCTTGCACAAGATGGAATCGAGCGGTTTATTAAGTAGCTAAAAATTTGTAAAATGTTATGCATCATTCCCATAATCCGGGAAAGGGTACCTAATCTGTCGAACTTTTTCCGTATCATTAATTCCTATCAGAAAATCTTGTGGACACACTTTTCTAACTCATTATTGCAAAATACATAATTCGGCAGTTGGTTATGTAGTACATAGAGAATTTAAGCAGATTTAAAAACGGAAATGTTGAAAGAAATGGATGAAATTCCAAATGAATGGATGAATGGAAAAAGCAGCGGAAAAGGACAAAAAAAAATTAAAAGCTTGTGTACTGGGAGTCATTGCTCATTACCATTCACACCGAATTCCTTCCTCCACTGGCAGCAGTCATACAGCAGAGTGGTGGCTGCTGCCACATCTTGCTCTGCATGAGCGATGAAACGCCGAAGCCAAAGATCGTCAGTCTTCACCCTCTCCAAATCATCTGGATGGAAGCCTGTAAAAATTCGAAATTTTTATATATAAGATGTAAGGAAAAGAGTTAAGAAAACCTTAGCATAAAAATGAAGAAGAACCGTGGCTGAAATGAAGGTTGCTAAACCATTTTTGCGGAATAATAAAAGTGAAAGAGCAAAGTTATGTTAGTGGTAATGAAAGAGATTGTGTAGTATTCTGCTTCAGTTTTTTTACATGTGTAAAGTAAAAACCTCAAAAAGAGGAAGGGAAGAAGATGTTGAAATTATGCAGCTACATTTTTTCCAGTGCCACACGGATCATCATCATGACGAGTGTGGTTTTTCTGGTTATTTTCTCAGCTTGTCCCGTTGGACCCTTTCTATCTTGTGAAATACATGTAGCAAAAAATAATCATGACGGCAAAAAAAGAGTTCCGAAAGTAGAACTGGTTGTGTATGCTTCCTTCATATTATAGAATTGAGAGAGAAAACTTGTTTTTGAAAACTTTTTCTTTTCTTCTTTTCGTTTTATTTTTCTAGATAAAATGCAAAGCTGCTGAGTGACAACTAATGGGTCATAAAAATTTGCTTTTTTCTACCCTAAAAATTATATAAGAGTCAGGCCAAATGTATGCATGAACTTTGGTTTTCTATATGGTTATAAATGTACTCCAATTTTAG
This sequence comes from Cyphoderus albinus, assembly GCA_021029165.1. Taxonomy (NCBI): domain Eukaryota; kingdom Metazoa; phylum Arthropoda; class Collembola; order Entomobryomorpha; family Paronellidae; genus Cyphoderus; species Cyphoderus albinus. The sequence continues at coordinate 5,231 of VYYJ01000745.1, read as the reverse complement.
TATTCCTCAGCGGTGATGAATTTTCCCTTTTTCCCTCGTCCCATTTTTCGGAGCTACTGGTTTTGATAACGAACAGTTTGGGAAGGCATTGCGGAATATCATTGTCATCATCATGATCATCTTCCAGGAAAGAAAATTGGGTCAGCCAACCAAGTACCAACAAGACAAGTAAAAACCCAAATGGTGCTACTTTTACCATTTTCATTAATTAGGAGAATGACATGAATGTTTAAGTAAAAAAGTTTGAATTTTTCGACTTTGTGCCAGAGAGGGAGAAAAATAAGTAGAGAATAGGAAACTTTTAATCAGTCAATGGATTAATAATCGCATTGTTGCATCACACCAATTTTCTTCGCTTTCGTTTCAGAATTCATCGTGGGGGAAATTGTTCATGGTCGAGTCGTACCATTTTCCTCTTGTCTCCAGAGAATAACAAGAACAAGACCAACAAAGATAAAAAGGAAAAATGAGACTGAGACGGCAGACAAACATTCGTAACTGGATACACACGCTTTCTTTATTTCCGAGATTATTCAAGAGGGGGAAAGAAGAGATTTATCAGTAAACTGTTTGCAAACGCGTGCATGCATAAGAAAGAAAGAATTAAATGAAAATGTAGTACATGGGAAAACTTCTACAGAAATTAGTTTCTTTTCGTTGGGAAAGAGAAAAAGTATTTGGTGCCATGCCATGTGAAAATAAGGATGCATGTTAAGTAGAATGCAAACAAAATACCTAAAAGTATTCAGATAATTTTTAGCACAATGAGATCACCCTGAATGTGACTGCTGGATGGTTTCTTGTGTCACATTAGCGTTTCAGATTTCTCCAAAGAAAATTTACGCTGTGTTTAATCAGAAGAAAAAAAACTATTATAGAATCTATATAATAATACTGTTTCCTCCTTTTGGTGCTTGATAACACCAATGAATCAAACAAGCGCGTAACCCTAATCCTTGGAAATATCAAAGAATAATAAAGTAGTCTGAGAAAGGTTTCCTGCCGACTCAAATTGCGATTAAGATGTCTAGACAGAAACAAATTAAACATTAAATAATAAACTTGTAATTTGAACTAACCTGGGTTACTCGATTTGACTTTATCAAAAAACTCTGCCCGCAGTTGAGACAACTGGTCTGAGGTCACTTTGTTGATATCTTCCATTATGTTATTGACTTAAATTAGATTTTGAAAGATTTGTTTAGGAACTTGACACGTCGACCGCTGAAAAAACGACAGTTTCAAAGTAAACGGAGCGGAACAAATCAGCGTCTTACTCCTCTCTCCCTTTCCTTCTAGTTACCACTACTTCACTGGAAAATTTCTCACCAGTCACTTCACCTAGCGAGAAACTCCTGGACTTCGAGTCTATTCTTGTTACTGGTTGGAACTCGGTGGAAATTTTTCGGTGAACTACTTCCAGTGTGCAGTAGGAAACAAAGTTACTACGGATGCTGAACAAAATTCCTGCAGTGTACTTTTTCCTAGGTTCGTACCGGCACACTACAACTGACATTCATCACACTAGTTCGCATGTGAAAGCAAAAGCTAGAATTTTCCTTTTCTTTCACTCACTCCTGGTTTTCTCTCAACAGCTGAAAAGAGGAACGTCTTGAGTAAAAGTGAAGAGCCGATGCAGAGAAGCGCTCAACGGAAGTTTCCAAGAGTTCTTACTGCTGTTTACACCCTTTTTGACTGCGGCGAAGTATTGAAAGTCCTTCTACGTGCTTGTAAATACACTGATGTGTTTCGTGTTTATTTTGTTTCGGTAACACGAAAAATTACACTGTTTTATTTCATTTGCACCAACATGTTTTTTCTTCTCCTCTGGCACTTTTCTGTTCCATCGCACTTTCTCGTCGAGTGGAAACTATCTAATTAACAAACAAGTTGGAATGTATCAATACACAGAGGAAGTTTATCTTAGACTTTTAGAACTGGACTTGTATAAAAATATTCTAATAAAACTAAAATAAAACGAGGGTTTTCGGTCCACTGCTTCTTGGCAAATTTACTAGGCAGCAGAAGGTGACGGTGGTGGTTTCGTTATTCACACCATCGAAGTTAAGTACAACAGTTTCTTGAGTGAGGAAGTCCGACAGTGAAAGTTGTAAGTTTGCTCGTTTTATTTGGAACCTCTCAGGAGAAAATAAAACTTTTTCACAGGAAGTGACACGTCCATCTTTTTTTCACACAGATGCACACAGCGACTAGCATGGGCTAAATAGAAAGTTTGTTTATTTCACTGTTCTCTCTCCCTTTTACAATAACAAGAATAATAATTATTACTACGGAGCAGCTGTGCCACTGATAAGTTCGCAGGTCGAAATCGAAGAGAAGAAAAGTGTTCAAAAGAAAACTTTTATTTTCTAAAAATCTATTTCACTAGAAGAAAAATTTAAATTGTTCACTCAGTTGAAATTGGGTAAGACGGGGTAGAGCAAAAGACAAGGGCGGGATGTGAGCTGAGTAGAAAATTGCTTCGTATTGCTTGGCTGAGTCGTGCAAAAAGGACAAGCAACAAACGTTAATAGAAGAAAGCAACAGTATTCTTAATATTGAGGGTTTTGCCTAGGTTGTCACAGAGTCACAGAAGAAAGTAGCGGTGAAGCAGCTGCACTTCTTGGGCCAAAAATCTATTGTTTGTTGCATCTGCCCTATTATAAAATAAAAACAGAGGAATACATTAGATTAAATTGAAAGTTCGTTCCACTAGCTACGTTACATGAAAATAAGTACGCGGGTGGGAGAGGAAGAGAAAGCGAGCGAGTGACTTGAGAGTTGACGTGAAATGTGGAGGAATGAACGTAACGAGTACAGGGATAGCGAAAAGAGGAAGGGGATTGAGAAAGAAAAGGAAAGAGTGCAAGAATGATTCGATGGAGATGGGGAAAGATAGAAGCAAATAGGAGAATAAAAAATATAGGGCCACTACAGAAGAGTCTGTGAAGTGATGCTCTTGGAAAAACACTTATGTGATTACTATATTATAAAAAGTAGCTAAAGCTCAAGAGGAGCACTTCTCTTTGTGTATGTAGTCGCGATCAATATTTTTGGGGTTTCACAAAAACAGTCAGTCAGTCAGATAGTTTCTTTTTCTTGCTTTGCTAGCTCTTTTAAAAGTGCATGGAAGGAAAGAAGGAGGCGAATAAAGAATAAAGTGGTCGGTTTCTGGATATCATTTTCGAGTATGTCAAGCCAAGTTATTCGTAATTTTTGTACAAGAAACGTTCAATTACTATAGTTAGAAAGAACCACACAAGACAAAATGGTAGACTGGCGAGTTCTGAAAATATATTGCATGAGTTGGGAGCGTGTGTGTGTCTGCGGCTGAAAAAAGATGTTTTTCTTGATAAGGACAATTTCTAACTCACTTAATTTTTTCGGTCCTCCTCTTTGCTTTCTCTTTGCTGCTGTACTCTACAATGCCGGCCTGTAACTTCTGGATGGATGATAGCAAAAAGTAACCTGACTTTTTGCCTTCACTTTTTATTTCCTCCTTCTTTTTCTGCTTTTTCGTTTTACACGTCCTCTGCTGTTACTGCTATTCCTGAAATGATAAGATGGAAATAAAAATAGCATAAATATAAAGTCATATATGAATAAAAAATAAGACGGCCATGATGATGACGATGATGATATCTTGCACGGTTAGTATACCTTAAAATATGCAATAGAGAAGTTGGTGGATGGACCACATGCTGTGCCGACGCCGACTTTCTAACTTGGAAAGAGACAAGGAATTACGCTTGGCGTGCTTTCTGTTTCTGGTTTGGTTACTCAGTTATTTTTTTGCCAATTTTTTGTCTTCCTCTTTAGTTTGTATGGCCGGAAACGAGAAACGTTTCTTCTGAAAAGAAGATAAATTGAAAATTATGTATACGTTCCGTTTAGAGTTTGGGAAAATGGTAGCATGGATTGCTTAGCCATTACTACAATAGATACATTTAACATGAAACGCTTATAATTATTCCGTCTCGGTAGCCTTCTAAAGAGTAATTAACAACACACAATGGGACCATTCTAAATTACATACGTATTTCCTATTAAGGTAGATCTATTATCAATGAGCACAAAATGAACCTTCCCTTTCCAATCTACGTCAGATCCCTTTTTGTAAATTAAACAAAGTTGTCATTTGGCCGCATTTCCATTCCAGTAGCGCTTCATACACGAACGTGATTTGCACACATGTATTTTACTAACTAGAAGATCTGCAAGATACAGTAAGCTTTCGCTTAAATATGCAATACACCACCAGCGAATTTTTTCAGTAAATACATTTCAATATGCAAAGAGTAGATCTAAAGTTTATTTTCGTACATTCCTAAACTCTGAAGGATTCCAAATTCCAATCCCTTCCAATGTATACAAAGATACCGCTAGAAAATTCGTAACCCGCTGTTTGATGAAAATTCATGCGGCATTTTCTCCACCGACTTCAAATGAACTGACAAGCCGCTCTGCATGCACACTCGCATTCAATTTTTCCAGTCAATTTTCTTTAATAAATAAACCATTTGTAAAGTTTGAAGATAATCTCTGGGACTCGGCCTGGTTTCTATAAAATCACCCATGAAAATCTTTTGCATAAACTTTTCCTAATCCATCGTTTCCCTCTTCAAATATAAATTTTTGTAAATATCTTCAGTCTATGTAAACACTATTTAGTTTGTAGCCTGTGACAAAACAAGCCTTGCGGACGGACTAAAATTTGGTTCTTATAATATAGAAAACGCAACATGTAATAAACCGAAATTGAAAGGAAAAGAGAGACTTCCACATCAAAAGCAAAGAGATGTGACCCGCTCTTTTTACTTTGGAGTTTATTTTTCAAACAGAATTATAAAAACGGGAGGAGTAGTACAACACCACTGTCGCGCGCTGCTCTGATGACAGATGAATGATTTTTGTAGACTTTCCTTTCCCCTGCTCTGTCATAAGATCTATAAGCTCGAAAATGCACCAATAGGTTAGAGCACCCCTGATTTGAGTTGCAATGCAAATTCGATTTCATTTTATTCAAAGCAAAAGCAGTTATAACAAAATCGGTTATAGAAGACCCTTCTCAACTTCGTGGCAGATCTTTTTTTTGAGGTAGCTCATGACGTTTGCGTCAGAAGACTTTGCAAAATCCGACGCAGTTTTCTCTCATGGATTATGGAACTGGCGATGGGTCTTGAGCTATTTCTGTGGAGTATAGCAGTGGCATTTACACAGTGGCCAGAATT
>VYYJ01000744.1:0-45597 GCA_021029165.1 Cyphoderus albinus | reverse complement strand
CTCCAAAATGAACTATCGGACATGAATCTAGCTATGCACATAGTTTAATGGTGATGGATTGAAATTATTCTCTTTATTTAATACGAGTCCTTTAGGTGCAATACACTGTCTGTGTTTTCAGAGTTATGTGCAAATATAATGGCAAATGAGTAAAGAAAATCTCCGCTGTCTCTCTCTTTGAAGGGTTCTGTTATGCCTCACTTCAACGTTTCCTTCAATTTACTATAAAGCTTTTTCTGTCTAATTTATGCACAGAGACAGAGCATGTATAAAAGTAAAGAAAGTCCATCATCAAATCAAAGACCATGAGAATAGATACATAAGTAGGAGCTACCACAACATGTATGAAAATGATAATAGGAGCTAGGAGCTAACACAGTTTTTCTTTGTCATATTCCCAACTCACCGAATATGAATTATGCATTTGTTTATGTACCTGGAGATGACGATGACATGACGGCTTCTTGGAATAGACTGGTGCAAGCAAGGAAGGAAGATGCACAGACAATGTCATGTCATGACAAGGATTGTTGTTAAATACAAAATAGTAAATTACACTTGACTACATTAGTGCAAGGGAGGAAGAGATATCCATCCATGTTTGACAAATTTATATGCGAATTAAAGAAACCACGTATGTTTTGATTTGTCCAATAATGACTAAATTATTTAGAGCTTATAGTTCAATTTATTGTATTTGAAAAATGATCCTTCAAACTGATTTTATTCACTTGCGGCATTAATTTGCCTGACAAAAAAACAGGCAATTGGATGTTGATATAGTTTTGTTTTTATCTTATAAATATTATTTGTATAATTATTCTTACCATCGATTATAATTGATAATAAGACGCAATAAGAAGGGGCTGAGTTCTCTAAATTAATGTATTTATGATATTTCGATTAGTTAATGTCTACTTTTAGAAACGAAACCCCCATAAGCACAATTTAGATACATATTACGCTTTAGCGGACATCTTCAGGGCCTCTTCAAAAGGAATGCTGAAATGTTTCACAGCCAAGTCCACTTCTTGTGGGTTAATCATAGGGAAATACTTCAAAAGACTAGGTTTGATAGCTTCGTAAGTTTCAAATGACTGCACTTCTCTGGTTTCCTTTGTGATAAACAATAAATCTGTGCCTCGGATGCACACAGCCACAAAGTCATCGTCTTTGATGTCGAGATAACGGAAGCAGTAAAGACCCTGATGTAGGTAACCGGAACGCGGATTACTATACACTTTGTGAACTGGCTCCTTAAAATGTGCGTAATTCCTGGTTCTGAGGTCTATCGTGTAGTCTTGTGGACTCATAAATTCGATTGGTTTCTAAAATTTAGTCATTTTTATCTTATCACACAAGCTTTTGTGCAGTTTATCTTTTGAAAAGATTGTGAAAAATATGAACTCTGACTGAACCATCATACCTTGCCAATAAGAAAGTCTCCTCCGACATTCACTCTCTGCAGGGTATTTTCATCGATCCGCTCATATCGATAATCAAACCCTCCTGCTCTTCCCTGATACGGCAATTCGTTTAAAGAGATGGGCTCTTGCAGTGGAACTCCACAACCGACATCAACCAAAAACGTTTGATCTTTGTTTCCTTGATTGCCCTTGAGAGCGTGCCCTGGAATTGTCACTTTACAAATGCAGTGACTCAAAGGTATCCCGGTTCTCCTAAAGCATCCAGCAATTATCACTGCACTGTATCCAAGTGATTCTAGCTGATACTTCATGAAGTTATTCAAGTGCCCACAAAGACCTCCTTCGCCCTTTACTGAAGCAGTAAGAACTGATTTAAAACCAGGGGATGGACGGTCATTAGGTAGATATGCTCCGAATGAAGTGACATTCTGTACAAAATTCAATTAATTTCCCAACTACAGTACAATGTTTCAACTTGTTTTCCAACTGCAAAGTCTAACCTGAAACGGAAATTTTAGCAAGGTGGCCTTTATAAGTTGCCTGACAAATCCAAGTCTGTCCTTTATCACAAGTTCCTTTGCATTGGGTAAATTTAAATATTTCTTAATAATCATGACTGATAAATACTTAAAACAGACACAGATATATAAAAGGAATAGTCAATCAGAACGACAAATGAAAATGAATCCGATTGTGACAGTTTTCATACTATTTAATGCTAGTCGTGTAATTTTTTATATGACCGGTGATACAAAGGGCTTTATCTGTATTTGCTGAAATGAAATGTCACGATCACGATGCCTAATTTCAGTGTTTCATGTTGCACCAGCAGCCCCGGTTTACAATCGTATGTCTGTATTTGTTTACATATTTGCATTGACATTGTACATTTTAAAATATTTATATTTTGTAAAACTCACATGATATCAATTTTACATTTGCTTCCATGTGACATGGACCATGCGTAACCCGTTTCTCGTGGAAATGTCTACTTTATATATCACATAGACTATATCTTGTGTGTGGTATTGGTATGGACAATGGACAAATCCATTTCCAGTTCCAGCTTACTGGGATGTTGGGATGTTCAGTAAAACAGCCCAGCTTAAATAATACGTTTATAATTATAACCAACACAATGCCAATGTGAATGCTATTAAACTACCTATTATCATTTTATACATACATGTTACACATAGCTCAATGCGCGACGTCGTCATCAGACGTACAAAGTCCAAAGCCGGCTAAAGAAGGCAGATGTTTTTCTGAAATGCATACTATCTCCTCTGAAGCTTTATGATAAATATGAAATGATTCTTTATCATTGCCTTTTAGTTATCTTGAGTGAGGTTTGTCCTGCTCCATTGGTTTGGTGTTATTGCATTCTTTGAAATGAGTCAGACAAGAGTATAAAAATCAAGTCCTTTCCTTCCAATGTCTCTTCACGCCGTACATCTTTAACATTCGTAATCAAATTAACTTGCAATATATAGTCTAGCCGTATTGACTTACATGCAAAAAGATGAGAAATGAGATGTGTGTTATTCTTTGCATTACTTACTTCTTAGTGCTTTTTAGAGAAAGGCTATTGTTATTTGCGTATGAACGAAATTAATACATTTCATAATGTCCCTATCCTTTTGCCGAGCCTTTCGTGTCTAACCTTTCTTTCAAAATTTTTCCATCCAACTCCATCTCCAATCCATGTCATTTTCATTCTGCCCTTTTCTTAACACTCAGTACTCCAACCTTCTAGAAGGTACCATGAAGCTTCTTTATATAGGGGTAGGGACTAAATATTTAACTTAACTCGTTGGCTGTGATGCGAGTCAGTGTATTTGTAGAATTTGGAGGATTCAGAAGGCTGAAAGTCGCTGAAAGTCAACTTTGAAATCATTACTGCACTGGAGTGCTTCAAACGGGAGGAATAAACGGGACCGAGGATCACTTTAAACTATTTTTTCCTGAAAATTTCACATTCGCTTATGGACAACTTCAAAGATGGATTTAAATTTATATAACTCGTTTTTGAAGATGTTCAAAACTGAATGATGAAATTAACTACTTCCTGGATGAGAATTCAATTTAGTTCCGACTCTACATTTTAGTATATATTATCACACGTAAGAATGGCCATGGTTTTAACGAATGAATGTTGAAGCTTATGGTATTTTTATTTTTTAATACTTTTTGGTAATTAAACTAATCTTCATTGTGCCCCACATTCTCTCTTTCTGAAAAAGTACTACCTAAATATTAGATTAAAAATCTTCATTACAGACTAAATAAAGATTTGCTTAACTGCTTGGTTAAAGTCAACCGGTATTATCGTGATTAATAACTTGCATAACTTTACAGCTGCTCTTTTAATTAAATTTGGCTTATTTCATTACATAATTGTAAAACTGTTATGTAACATGTGCTTTCTCAATCCTCTCTCAATAAAATACTGTTAGACAACGTTTACATTCCTCATTCCTCTAGTGATTTTCTTACATATAATTTTTGTTTTGTTTTACAAACAAAACTTTCTTTACAAATACTACGTTGTTCTCCAATTTCGACAATATTCACAAAATCGATGAGTTGTCCGAAAAGTTGTATATGGATCAATTGGCATTATTTTTGTCTTAGTTGTTTTGCTCAAAATACGCAACAACACCCACATCTACCCTCACCCTCCATCTCGATCAGATAGGGCCCATTTGAAACATCATTTTTATTCATGCTCGCAACAGCATCTCAAAATATGCACAAGCAAAATTAGAAAATCCTCCCACATTCCAACTTACCAAAGTCTGTCGATCGATTCCCTTTTAACGAAAGAGCACTTTTAACATGAAATTCTTTCTATTGCCTCGCCTTTTCTACAGTTTCCACTTCCACTCTTCGGTTATGTGCTCATGTTCACAATTGACAACAGCCTCTTTTGCTTCGCTTTGTTTGCTCTTTGATAATAATGCGATTTACAACAAATAAATTGAACGTGCGTAGTGGCAGTGGAAGGTGTTTGGATTCATATTATTCATGTATTATTGTAAATGTAAAAGCGATGAGTTTGTTTGCCAGCATAAGAGAAAACAGAAATGAGACACAACGGCGAGGAGATGACACAAACTCTTGAGCTAAGAACAAGAGAGAGATCTTGGTCATATGCACTACTGGTACGGCACTATTAACTGGCAATGCTGAAGTGATGCTGGCTACTAACAAAATATTTACATTTTTACACACGTTGTGATACTTGTGACTCCATGTAATGCTGTAATATTACATATTACATGATGGTGTGATGGTCTCAAAAGAGAGAGAAGAAAAAGAAGAAAGAAATGATCTGCCTTCTCCCTTCACTCTCTACCGTATAACTCAGTTTGTCCATGTAATAAAATGCGTGACCACGCGAATTAAATATCCATCAACAACTCATTTTGTTTCATTAAATTGGTGTTAGAGAAAGTGAGTGCTTAGCAGAAAGAGAAAGCATAATGATAACGAATCGGAAGTATGAGAAAAAAGAGGGGTGGTGCTCGAAAAGTCTTTTGAGAAATTATTTGTACATTTTCAACTTCTTTTTCCTGTGTGGTGCAATCACCGTCTTCTTAATTGCCATTTGGAGTGTTTTGGCCGAACACGGTTTTATCTCACTATTGTCTGATGTCAGCTACCCATGGACCAGTTATCTCTTACTGGCTGCAGGAGTTCTGGGCCTGATTGCATCTGTATTTGGATGTTGCGGAATTGCAAAAAGTGACCGATGTTATTTGTTCGTCTACATCATTCTTTTGCTCCTTATCTTCTTGCTGGAGGTTATGGCTGGCAGCTTGGCTTACATCTATCGGGAACAAGCTTATCAGGAGCTTCAAACTCGGTTGAATGTTACATTCATTGAAAATTATGGGAAAGAGCCGACTGATGCTGCACCAAAAACTGCAGCAATTGATCAAATGCAACGAGAGTTCCATTGTTGCGGAGCAAATTCTTTTGAGTACGTAGATTTTGTTCACATTTTGATTCAATTATTTTACAAACATTTAAGGTACAAATTGTAACATTTTGTAATCCTAATTTACAGAGATTGGCAGTACAGTAAGTGGAAGCTGGACGGGCTGGCAAAGGAGAATAAAGTTCCCGACTCGTGTTGTAAAACTGAGGGTGAAGGCTGTGGAGTTCGAGACCATCCTTCCAATATCTACTACACTGGCTGCATTCACAGGTTATCTGAGACTGTGAGAAACCACTTGGGATACTTGACCATTTCTGGCCTTGGACTATGCATACTCCAGGTAAATACGAGCATCATTGTAAATTGTCAAACCATAAACAAAACATAACTGACGCAGTAAAATTCTCATCTTTGCAGATTATCGGTGTAATTTTCTCAACTTGTCTTTACATTAAGCTGAAGGAGGTGGATATTGCTGATCTCTAAACCCTCCAAATTACTTTCAAAAGACTATGTAAAGGGGCAAATTTCCGGTCTCGAAATGATTTCCTTTCTTCAATTTTTAATAAAATACATTTTAACATAAAAAGCAAATTGGAGGTAGGTAGCACAAAGGTGGCCTTACCATACTTCGATCACAACGGAGGGAACGGAAACCAACCAACTACGCCAACATCACTCATCGGTTACAGTCAAAGTTCAAAATTTGCATGGTAAATTCTTTTTCCGATTTTGTTACCACACATCACAAACATTGTGCAATGCAATATCCTTCCCGAGTTTTCAACGACGAAATGTAATGAGTTAGAAATGTACGCGTTAATAGGACAGGTATTCATTATTCATATTTATTTGTTAGTATTGCTAGCATTGCAAGATAATATTTAATATTAATAGATAATAGAGCATTATTAATAACATTATTTCTGAAGCAGATGTACACAATTTAAAAAAGAATGTACATCAACCAATTGTGCAATGCGTTGTGTAAGATTCAAAACAGCTCTAAAATATAAAACATTGGTTTTTGGTTCATTGTAAGCAGTTAGTACAATTGCCAACTGATAAATTAAACATGTAATTAAGTTAACGTGCAAATAGTATTCCTAACCTAACTTAAATACGCGTGCCTTAAGAAAAGTTATTAAAATATTAAGTTGGCTAGTCCAGGTTTGTATTTGTATCATTCTGCAGCCGCAAGAAGAAAATGAGATTTATGAAAAATCTCATTTTCTTCTTTTAGATTGTAGATAATATCAAACGAGTGACAATAAGAGTTGTACGGATCACATCAAACAGCAAGGTGCAAGAGAATGGAATTGCTGTTGCTCCGTAAAGAAGCGTTGCTGCTTGCTGTGTTACGTACAACTCTTGAACTCTTATTTCACTCGTTTCTCGTTTGATGTTATCTAAAAGAAGAAAAAGTGTAGATTTACAGTCATTTTCTTTTTGTGGCTGCAGAATGATACAAATACAATCCTGGACTAGCCAACTTAATATTTTACTAACTTTTCTTAAGAGCACGCGTATTTAAGTTAGGTTAGGAATACTATTTGCACGTTAACTTAATTACATGTTTAATTTATCAGTTGGCAATTGTACTAACCGCTTACAATGAACCAAAAACCAATGTTTTATGTTTTAGAGCCGTTTCGAATCTTACACAATGCTATTATGTTATATTTCTTAATTCAGATATTATATTTAATACTGGCACTGCCTCTCACTTTTAGTGTTCGTTAGTTAGCTACCATAGTATGAAATTCATACTATATAATTCCTTGTGGCAGCTTCTCTTCCTACTGCAAATCTCATATAAATCTCGAAGTAAATTTCAATCCCTAGTCCGAAGTAGCAGCTTCTGATTTAGCAAGCACATTTTTATATTTTTTAAATATAATTTGAGATTAAAACGAGAAACCATTCCTACATGAAAAATTATCCCGGTTAACATGAAATTTTCCGAAACCATTTTGATAGTGCCAATTCCAGTTTTAATCTTCGGATGTTTCCAAGTAAAAAGCAGCATCGATGAAGACAGTTATTTAAAATCTCTTGACAATACGTAGTATAAGTTGACTACGCAGTCACAATGCTTGATTTACATGGTATTCCATCCACTAAAATGTGGCTTAAATTACAATAATTAATAATAATATATACATACGTCATCTATTACAGTATGTTAAGGCAACTTTATATAGCAATATGAAATCATTTACATGTATTACGAATAAAGTATTTTCAAATGTTATTAATAATGTTAAATTGGCCTCTAGACAAAGGTAGACTGCTTTGGTCATGTGCTTTGATATCGGTATAAGATCCTACTTAAAATGGAACGTAGTACTTCTTTTAACGCTTTAACTTTAAATTTTAAATGACAGTTTGTTTATGCGACTGACGAATTATTTAATGTTGGTTTAAATAGTTATGAGTGTTTATACGACTTCATGTTGTTAATTTTAAAATTGTTCATTTTTCTTAGTAATTTAAGTGTGTATGCAGGGTGAATTTGAATAAAACTGAGCCTCGTCCATTTCTTGAAAATTGTATGATATGCTTATTATTAAACTTACATCACTCAATTCCCATTTTTACAATTCCCAACATCTTTAGGCTTTATTTACGAATTGCAATTTATTCAAAAAAAAAATTGATTTGTCCATTATAGTAGTACAATTGTTCTCAGCCTTATTTACTCAAATTTGATGCCTTGTGCCAGTGGAAGCTCCTTTGTGTAGTTAATTGTAACTGTCGAGCGTCGCATGTACTGTTTCCAAGAATCAGATCCAGACTCTCTTCCTCCACCGGTTGCCTTCTCTCCTCCAAATGCACCTCCAATTTCAGCTCCATTTGTAGGAATATTCACATTGACAATCCCACAGTCGGAACCCTTTGGCCCGAGCCACTGTAGTTAACATTACATGTTAATTACATATTACATTCATAATAAATTCTTAATTGCAAATGTGCAATTACAAAAGGAAATAGAATTTATACATTTCTACTACTTACCTGGAAGATACTACCAAGGTTTTGGGTGAACACGCTGCTTGACAATCCTTGCTCCACGGAGTTGTTCATCTTAATTGCATCGTCAAAACTTTTAGCCTTAATTGCATAGACAATTGGGGCAAACGTTTCGCGAAGAACAACTGGGCTGTCGTGGGGCAATCCACTAATGATTGTTGGTTCAACAAAATTGCCCTCTCTCTCAATAACCTGAGATAATAACTTACATGTCAAGACTATGCTAACTTGAATGGTTTTTGAATTGGAAACAATTTAGCTAATAATTAGAATTTTACCTTGCCACCAATTTCAACCTTGCCTCCAAGCTTTTTTGCCTCCTGAATTGTGTTCAAATAGTTAGTGATTCCAATCTTTGTATGCAATGGTCCGATCAAAGTACCAGAGTCAAGAGAGTCTCCTACTCGGTTTAAGATTTGACCGTAAGCTTTCACAAGGCGAGACACGACTTCATCATGTACCTGAATTAAATATTGAATTTCAGCTTTTACTTTTTCTTATACAATGAATAATTGATTAGACTTCAGATTCTTGCATGCAATTCTACCTTTTCGTGAAGGATAATTCGGCGAGTGGTGGTACACCTTTGTCCGGCTGTCCCAGCACATGCGAACACTGCAGCTCTGACCACCATATCAATGTCTGCATCATCTGCAACGATAATTGCGTTGTTTCCTCCGAGCTCAAGAATGCTCTTTCCAAAGCGGCCTTGCACTGTTACTCCAACTTTCTTTCCGACAGGTGTGCTTCCCGTGAAGGACACCAAAGACACACGTTTGTCCTCTGCCATTGCATTTCCAATGTCTGCTCCTCCACAGACCAAGCCACAAACCGCGCCTGGAAGGCCGTTCTTCTCTAAAACGTCTGCTACAATCTTTGTAGTGGCTACGGAACAAAGTGGGGTGCTTGGTGCACCCTTCCATACCATCGTGTTTCCACAAGCCATTGCGATGGCGTTGTTCCAGCCGTACACGGCAACGGGAAAGTTGAAAGCTGAAATGATGCCTATAACACCGAGTGGGTTCCAATTTTCAATCAGAACGTGTCCAGGTCTTTCGGATGGTAGGATTTTACCCTCCAGCATTCTAGACAGTCCACATGCATAGTCGCAAATATCCACGTACTCTTGGACCTCTCCAATTCCTTCGGGAAGAATTTTACCCATCTCAAGTGATACCAGCTTTCCAAGTGGTGTCAAATTTTTTCGCAGAGCATCACCAATCTGACGAACAATTTCACCCCGTTGTGGAGCAGGAATATCAGCCCACTTTTCCCATGCCTGCTGAGCCTTATTCACGGTCTCATTGTACTCTTGCAGCGTCCCCTGGACCACTTGAGCAATCGGCTTTCCATTTGAGGGGTTTACGGAAGTAACCACCTAGAAATTTCACCAGTTTAATTCTTTCGTTCACAGGTATTTTTTATCATCATGCATACGGTAAAATTGCAGGATAATATGGTAATGAAACACCACCTCTCCAGAACCCTTCCAGGATCCGTCGTAAACGCCATGATTCTTTTCAGTGAGTCCCAACTCCTTCAGAAATCCATATTTCGGATCGTTGATGAGGAAGCTTGAGGAAGACATGTTTCGAATGAGACGAGACTGCGAGAGGGAGAACCGTACTAGGCGAGAGCCAGCGGAATGTGCAGACCGAATTCTGGAAACTGTGGCCCAGCCGACAGCCGATGCAGTTGCCATTATGACCTTCAGTAGAGTTGACTAGAGGCGTATCTTTGAGAAAGGAAACGAGATCTTGTAGGCTGTCACTGTGTAGAATGACTACGCGTGGACCACCAGCCTTGTCAAGTGTTAAAAAAGGACAGACGAGCAGAGCGTAGGTGTAAAAGGAAATATATGGAAGAGCAGACTGGTTTTAAATTATCATATAAATGTAAATGTACGGAATGTTCCTCGACCTCTTGGCAAGATAATGAAACTGGAATAAGAAGGTACAAGGAGTTAGGAGTTTGCTACATCAACTCCTCTGTCACAAACAAAGAGATAAGAATCTTGATGATGAAACACTGCACTCTGACAAGCATGAAACAGAAATCAAAGGGAAAAATTGTTGAATACACTTTTTTAGAACTTTCTTTGCACAACCGAAGTAAAAGTAATGCAATCAACTAAATGTGGAAATTGAGAAAACCCGTTCCTGATTTTTAAAGTCAAATATTTTTCTAAGACTTTATGGATGCCGATGACAGAAAATGAAGAGCAGATAATACGAGGAGCGACTCTCCTCAACTCTCACAGTTTTACGTTAACAGCCAAGTTATGTAATGTTATAATGTTTATGTAAAGAAATTATTGAACGTGAGCTATTTAAAGCTTGCGGTAGAGTTGTTGTTACGTAAGCTTAGGTTACCTTGAAAGCATGTTTTTCCGATAAGAGCCGGTATCAGATTGACCTTGTTAACCTTAGCAGAGGGGATGGTTTGTGAAGTTTTGAGTTGTGGGTTGTCAAGTCAAACGCATGTTTACTTGGATAATCATTGTTAAAGCACTTGATGGCAAAAATAATAGGTAAAATATGATTGCCATTTATGTCATTACTCTTAAATTGTAGTTTTATGAACTATGGAGTGAAGTAATGTATTGTGCATAATTCCATGTTTTTACTGTAATAATACGATATTAGTCCATAGTAGCATTTAAAATTAAATTGACTGGAGGAATCACCAAAACATAAGAAATAAGTAAACAATATCCAACCCACATCAATAAGGAATTTTTTCATTCCATAGAAATTCTACCCGCACCTGTCAAATATAACGTCAACGTGACAACACCAGTTAATTCAAATCATGCTCTAGAATTACTTCACGAAGTTATGCATCTTGTAAAACCTCGGTAGATTAAACATTTATCATTTCAGTTCTGGATACAGAGAAACAGTGCTTGGAAATGTGTATCTTATCGTATTGATTTAAATTAGTCTGAACTCACTAAGGAAAATTATCTTGGAAAAGGATTCTAAGTATGTAAATGTAATACATGCTCGATGGATGGGTAGCAAATTTATATTTTTATCGTCTATAATAATATATTTGTAGGCGTAGGCCAAATATAACACAGTTCAAGAAAAAGTAGTCTGTAGGAAATTGATGGGAAGATTTCGATATCAGCATAAATAATTATGGATGAGTAAATGTGTCAATTTTGTCTCATTATAAATGACAAGGAATAGAAGCGGACAGACCTGGAGAGCAACGGCATGACATGAGTTCTCCATAAATATAGAAAATATCCAAGAGTTACACAACATTTCTCAGGAAACTTTATTCGAATCAGGAAGCAGTTTTTATAGTAGTATTCATCAGGTCGTTGACATTTTCCGGGCAAAGAAAAATGTCTATTGTTTAATGTAACAAGCTCCTCATCATTATACAACGCAATTTGAAACAGTAATTGCATATTTCCTATTTTATACACCTTTCGCTAACCAAATAACGATCAAAATAAAAGGTACTTTTTATTTTTATTTTGACAAACTTTAGCTTCACTTCCGCGATTCAAGATGTTCTTTAAACTCATCAATGAAAGGGTTAATTCTACTCATTTATGAAGTTTTTGTTCTAATTCGGACTATTGATCGATGGAAAATGAGGCTTTTTCTTGAAATTTTCATCATAGATTCAGTATTGATTTAAAGTTTAAATGAACAACAAATCATAATTTAGGATTTACATTTTTTAGCTAAATAACCACATTATTATGTATCAAAGTCAAAATGTAATTGTCATGACCATCCGCTATTATTTCAAGTTGATGGTCAGGAACCCTTATCTGAAACAGAAAACAAGTTATTTATTCCGTTCATATTTAGGTACCCATTCAATTAAAGCTTGACATGCTACTTTTGTATAACATGAAAACCTCTATTTTCCCAGTGCCAACTGAAATGACCGGAATGAAACTTTTATTAAATAATAATGTCGTGGTAGGTTGACATAAAAAACTAAATTACACTTTTGGAACATCGTGGCATAAACTTCAGCAGACAACAACGGTCATGTGCCTCCCTCTGCCTACATAATTTTAGAAAAAAATATCGACCTCGAAGGAATATTCTAAACATGAAAAATAGTAAACAGGGTAAAACCGTGTCGGATGTGGCGGTGTTATTCCAACAAAACGTCTATGCAGGAATTCGCACAATAATACCAATCCTGTTTTGGGTCGCAACGAAAACAACAAACAACTTGATAATCTTCAAAGTACAAAACCAGAATGACTTTCTCCGTTCATACATTGTCATATCCGCGAATAACTCAATGAAAACTGATGCAGCAGTGGCGAAGTAAATTTTGTCCAGAAAATTGACTAGGTACTTGTTTTCGTTTCTGATACCCTATTTGGCAAACCCACAGTAAAACCTCTGACACCGCTTTTTCCTGTTTTAGTTTTGTATTTCGTCATTTATTCTAAACAAGTTAAAGTTTCAGGGTCTTTCATAAAGTTTGACTGGAAGCATCAATACAAAAATGCAAGTCTTTATTATTAGTAAGTAAGGAATAAAGTGTTTTTGAGCATGCTTTCAACAACACCATCGTCATATCAATGTCAATAATATACATAACCAAGGATGCGAAAGCAAAGTATAGTTGATAATAAAATAGATAAAAATGTATTATTCTGAAAGCGTTCTACTTTCTAAATGCAACAAACTAGGTTTTTAAATGAAATGTGGAACATGGGACAGAAACTGAAATGAGCAGGGGAAAGCAGCACAATATTCCTGCAGGAAAGTTGGTAATGAGAGTGAGACCCAATTAGAAGAAAGTGCACAGCTACCTTATGTGAAAATATGAGCGTGTCATCGTGTGCTTATCTATTTACACTGTCGAGCGTTGCTGCTGCTTTGCTTTGTAATTTGTATAAGCCCAAAAGTTTTACAGAAAACGACGACAATGGAAGAAAGAAAAAGAGCTGTTAACCGGGAGAACTTGGCGTTATGGCCACTCTTATGCACCAGGATAGATGGAAATTTTTTTTTATTATACCATTCATCATGCGTGTATTTAATTGATACAGCATAAGTAGCATGCATCACGCAAAGACCTTCGGTTTGTTCCACCTGGAAAGATAGCAATAAAAATAATGATATTTGAACCAACCAAAATGAATCGCAAACCCTCTGTACATGTTGTCTGAAAAAAGAGGAGACAGCGACAAAATGAAAGAAAACCTAAACGGAAAAAGAAACAACAAATATGGTGTCATTTTCTTTTTACCTAGATACAGTAGAAATATGACAGTTTTGTCTCCTCACTTCACATACCTGCTCATAGCATGTCTATTGTTGTCATCACCATCACCGACGTTCCATTTTCCATGGACATGGCTATAAAACTTCATGCAGGGATAGTCTAGTGATTTGAAATAGGGAAATACATAGCAGCTTTGCCATGGAATGGCCAAGCAAAGAAAAGAACCATAAAATATAAGACAGTAACTAATCTACTTGTCCACGGAAACATAGTAAGATTATCATAACGAGTCAACTTTCAATCAACTGTTCCCCTTCATAGTTAACTCTTTTCTGCTGCTGCTTGTCACTTTTTCAGTTGACTTAGAGGCAGGTGGACGAACGTTCAGTTAGGCTCTGGTCGAGTGAAAGGTTGCACAGAGCTAGCTGGAGAAAGTTGGCGGTCAGAAAAGTAAAGCTTGAGCTTGGCCATGGCTAGAGTGTTCTCAAATTCTGCGTTAAGCTTAAAATTGTAGCATACGAAGTTCACTCATAGTTCCTTGTAAATGATTAAGCTGACCTTTTAGAAATTTTTAATAATTTAGCATTTTCATTTCTGACCCTTAGAAATTAAAAGACTCGTGTAATGGTTTTCTTGTTAAGTTCTATATCCGATGGCGTCGTTGGCAGCAGTTTTCTTTGTTCTTTGCAATACTCCATGTGCATTTTGTAATTTAGTCTCCTATTCATGACCTTCGCCAGAGCTCGGGGCTCAGGGTTGGTAAATTTCAATTTATCATAGTTTATTACAGTCATGTAAAATTACATATTACCTTTGTCTTTCTTAATTTTATATTATCTATTTATTGCAATAAAAATTTATTTTGCTACATAACTGATGAAATTGAACAGTTATTAAATTCAATTATTCAATCCTTCCTAGTTCTTACCAAAATTTAATTTTACCTTTCAGTTGATAACATCCGCAAATGGATTCTGTCCGTAAAATGATTATATTTAATCGTTGTCTGAATCGCGGCCTAGTGATTGTGAAGTGTAGCTTAACTGAATTTGTGCTATAATATGATGAGAAGTTAAGAACAATAAAATTGCAAATGTTTCTTCTTAATTGTGATAAGTGCACAAAAGACTGACATGGCATGAGCTCATCATTAACCTTCGTACGTAATTTCTTCAAAACTCTGTAGACATAACCAATCGACTGTGAATTGTGATTATTTCTTGTTATATCTTCTACAATCGAGTTATATAACATTTCCGTAACATTTTGTATTATTACTGTAAACACATATTTCCGAAAACAGATAAGTCGAACACCAGCAATTAAACTTTTTCGACTCATATGTATCATTACATAGAAATCAGGAAGGAGCAATTTTGTGGCAACATTTGACCTTTAAGCTGACTATATAATTCTATAACATTATCATTCATATTTCGTATCCGACTTATATTTTTTAG
Organism: Cyphoderus albinus; assembly: GCA_021029165.1. NCBI lineage: Eukaryota > Metazoa > Arthropoda > Collembola > Entomobryomorpha > Paronellidae > Cyphoderus > Cyphoderus albinus. The sequence continues at coordinate 30,517 of VYYJ01000744.1, read as the reverse complement.
AGTGTGCACAATTCGTTCTCGAGTTTCCTGCCTCAAATACCATCGAATAACTCAATATTAAATAATAAAGTGTTTCCCTCTTCGTCCATTATACTCTCGAAATAAAAAGTCGGCTGTTACGCTCAATAAGATAAAAAAGCATGACCGAGAGTATGGGCGATGTGTACTGTACATCGAGCGTCATCAGCTTCGGCAAGGTGCCTTGCACTCCAGTCACAGGAGCGTATGTAAATTTTTATGATGTTTTCGGTGATGTGGAGCGGATTGGAACGGGAAGTAGCTGTGCCAGTAGCGGCAGCACGGTTGGTGGCAGTGATGAGCAGGTTGAAAGAAACTCGATAATAAAAACGCCGTCAATGTCATCAAAGTGTAGGACTTGTACAAAATATAACAACAGTTTTGACACGACGAGTGCTCTTCACGCAGATCCCTACATTTCTTTCATACAGGAGAAACAAGTCGGGGTGCTTACCTCTCTCCATGAGGAAATACGGACGCTCAAGCACGAAAACTCGGGTCAGTGTGCAAATCAAAATTAATTATCTCACAACTCAAAAGTGTGAGTAAAATGAGCATGCATCCCTGATTTATTGATGTATTCATCCCCTTTTAAATAGTTAGCCAACAATAATGCTTACGCTGAACTAGTCATCAGGCATCAGGCCTTTAAATGTATTTATATGTAGCAGAAAAGTTAACGGCTTGATTTAAGTGTACCGATAGGAAGTATATGTAAATATTTGAAGAAATATGCTGCTTGTCGAATATAGCAGTTGGAATATGAACACAAAGCCAAAGCGCATCCTTTTTCTTTGTTCGTGGAATTCGATATGCCGAAATCCAGAAGTAGGAAATGTTCGTTTGATCGATTATGCATGTTTAGAGAGAAGAGACTGTGGCACAACTTCTCGAAAGTAAGTATACGGGGGTAAAGCAATAATGAGATAAATTCGGCTAAACGTTACTCTTGATGAAATCCTTGCACAGACAGACACCAACTTTTTTTATTTTGGACCAAAGATAGGTTTCAAGAGTTTTTTTACACGGTGAACCAGGAGTTTGTAAGCGTTATGTTACTGGTTATTAAATTCCAATCCAAAACGCAATTACATTAAAAAACGATGAAAAGATATATTTATAAATAACCTTTTGGAAATGCCATCATTAGGATGATGCATAGGACCAACTATAGTGAGAAATTTGAAAAAATAAACGAATACATAGAAAACGGGGCTTGAAATAAATATCAGCATAACATGCAGCTTGTTTGTTTAATTGGCCTCTGGCTGAATGGAGTCGAAGACAAAGGCTTGGAACTAAAATCATGTTTTTGTATACAACTTTGAATAATTAATTCCATTCATTTCCTATGTAGACCTGAAATTCCAAATTCATGTCATTTTGCGTCAGAAAGACCCAGGCTTGATGTTGGAAAATATGCAGGCATGTCCATTTATCAACAAGGTATGACACACTTACAATTTATCTAGCTTAACAGTACCTAGATTTCCAAAATATCTACTTTCTCTCCAATAAATGATAGTGTATGAATAACGGAGTAAATTAACCGAACAGGTTCGAACAACGCCTGAATCTGATCGTCGTGTGGAGAGTACGAAAAGGAAAAGTATTAGGTGTGATCCTGGGAAAACACTGGAACTGGAACTAGAATCAGCCACGAAAATGATAGAAGAGTTGAAATGGATTCAACAACACTATGAAAAGAAGATTCGAATGCAGGAATTGAGAATCGATGAATTGGAGGTAAAATATCTTTTATCAGGAGTCGGATGTTTTGTGATGAATTCTGGGAAATTCATTAATTAATGAGTACTGTTTTTTAATTTATTGATTGTAATGCATAATTTTTTCAGAGACAACTGAATCTAAATGAACGAGAAAACATTGAAGCGTTTCCTTTCCAGGTAAATATAGAAAATGAATTGTAGACAAAACATTTAATTCAGTGTAAATACAATTTGTTAACATGAAATATGCTTTCACTCTCAAAATCTTTGTTTCAGGTTACGTTACCAGCCTTTCATGCCACGAAAACTGTTAACGTGACAAACCGAAATTTAAAGTCTAGGTATGTGATCAAGTTATTCTTTCCCATCGGTAAATCAAAATCAACTTTTTAAATGCGAATATTTTCTTTAACCTGATGTAGTCGCCAAAGGAGCTCTTCGGTGAATCCTCAACAGGAGCTTACAAGCAGAAGGAACTCATTACAATCTATTCTTCCGGATGATTATAAGCAGAAAGTGGCCACATTACCTCCGATTTTAACAAATGGGTCAGAAAATTCAGCATCCACCCGATGCAACACAGGGGTCGTCCGAAATGGTTCGAATCTCTCTCATTCGTTGGAGAATCCAACAACAAAGAGTAAATCTGGTTGGGCAAAAGTTAGGAAGTCAAATTTGCTTCACTCGTCCAATCAAAGTAATAACAACACAATCATCTTTCAAGAGGAAGCGGGTCAAATTAACAGTGACGCACAGTTTTATTAACGAAATTTGAAACACATCATAAAGTTTTATAAACTGTGTTATATCTTATACGTATCTAATTAATCGATAAAAGTACAGTTGTAGAAAATTTGTATACTCGGTTTCGATTTTTACCATGAAAGTTTATTTGAATCTCTTAAAGAGATGTGCCTAAGTCCTACTTTAAAATATCAAGATTTGCATAATAAAAAGGAGTAATTTACAGCATCTTATTATTATTTCAAGTTTGTACTATAAAATAATGTATCTTTGATTCTAATATTCATAATAAAATTTTACTTGTGCCAGGCGCAAGAAATGTGTATTTGCGAGGATAGTGGTATGTTACCACAATAATTATTCTGTTTTCCAGAGTTATTGTATTTCCATCCTGCAAGTGGGAGCGAATATCATTTGAATTTAATTTTTTACTTACTTCAAGCTGCCATTTGAAAGGTATTAAAAATTCTCACGGTGTAAACTGATAACTGATATAGTAAGTACTTACTGAGTGGTGGTGATCACATTAACCCTGTAGATATTTCAAGAAACACATAATACATCATATTTCAAAAAACACGTCATAACGTTTAAAATAGTCAATGTTGTAATGACGAAGAGTTTAGGGAAACTCACCTGTCATGAATCTGACGAAGAATGTGGAAGCTGGCATCATAACGGCGTTCATTATACGCACTAGCTTCACGCCAACGTTGCCGAATGAGATTCCAGCGGTCGAGATGGTTTTGAAACAATACAGCTGGGGATGGTGCCATGTCATCGTCCTGTCATTAAACATTGTCATTATAATGTATACAGAAAGTCACCGAACTCGAAGTTCAGGTCCTGAACTTCAACCATCATAGTATTAAAATTAAAAAGCCTGAAACCTGTAAAAGCACTTACATTATTAATCAAGAATGGTTCGTTTTCTCGAGCAAGTGGAGGTGGAATTCTCACGCTAATAAGATTTCCATATTCATCGCAAGGCAGTGGATCTGGCGGCGGCAACCGCGTGATATCCTGTGAATCTGGATGTGTCATTTCAGCATCCTGTTGGTCATCCTCCTTTTCTTCGTCACCTCTTGAGCCTCGTGGACTATTGGAAAAACGAGCAATAGTGTTAAATAGTATTTCAGCAAACATTTTAAACGGGAGCGATGGAAGGCATTCTTAAGAACTTACTTGTGTGGTTTGTTCTGCATCCATGCGCGACAAATTGGATATAAAGGTGTAGTGTCATCAAACTGCGCGAGGTCCACCCCTCGGTCAAACAACTTCATAACAAACGATGTCTGTGGTTTCGGTGTGTCGCCCAAAGAATCATTCTTTCCCCTCTTTTTCGCCGAAGGATAACGCATGTTAAGTCGATTCCTCACTGTCTCAGCATTATACATTATATTAGACACATTAATTTGAAGTTTACAAAGTTAACTGTTTGAAGTGAAAAACTAAAACTTACCGTCATCATCACTGTCACTCTCGTCATCATGCATGAAGCTGTCTTGCAATGACATATGTCGAAGCACGTTCTTAAATCGATTACGCGCTATCTTCACCGAGGCATCTTCAGGCATTCCTGTAAAACATTAAGTATTAAGATTAACAACCGAAATTCCAAATACTAAATGAATGTGATGTAAAAGAGCTGAAATGTATAATTAGTAAACAGGCAAAAATGCAAGTATTTTGCCATTAAATATTTATTACCGTCCATCATTTTTGCGGCTTTGTTTTGATTCTTGTTTGGTAAACAACAAGAGACACAAAATTTAGTTGTTGATAATTAACAATTAAACTAGTTTGTTTCCGAGAAAACATTCTATGATATTGCCTCGTGAAACATTAAAGTGCCCCTAAATGTTACATTGAGCATTGTCGTCTATACAACAACATATTGCTAGGACGAGCGCTTTAAAATGAGAGATTGCCACTCTTCTTACGATACCCAAGGGTTACGATAAACTCTATAACGTGAAAGAATTCCATGTCCTCTATACTTCCAATGTTAAAGTTCCCATTTCCAATTCCAATACTGCAACTGTACTTACAATTCTCACTTCAAGTAAGTGAGAGAAAACTTGTTGAACAAAGTGCTGTTTGTATCTTCTAATATTAACCGATAAAATACGAAATGTTTAGTAAATCTCCCCCATAAAAGCCTGAAAATAATCCTTGAAACTATTAAAAATTTGTTTGATATTTTTGTTGCTAGATTTATCATTCTCATTACGCCCTCGTCTCTCGGCGTCGTTGAACCTTTGTGGAAGGCATGTGGACACCCTTTTCGGACTTTTAAGAGGTGTCAAAAATGAAACTCGAAAATTAAGGACGATGCCTGTCAGTACACGGTGTGAACTGTTCACATTTGAAAAGTCATTTATGAATTAATGACATGATGTGCCAAAGTCAGGTTTAGTAAATCTCCAAAATTCGTTAATCTGCATGTTGAGTGACACTTAAGTGTAAAAAGTGTTGCAATGTGGGCAAGGATATTTACACGAATTCACTTGCCATAAAAATATAATGCAGTGCGCGGATGACTTCATCATCGCCTTTCCTCCTGCATGATTACCAACCACCCATTAAAAATGCTTCACGTCATCAGATGAGGAATACGATAATACAATACAGATTATGCCCAAAAATGAAGAGTCGATGCAAGTTAGGAACGCTTACAACCTATTCGACATGTTCAGAACAAAAACAAGAATTTATTTTCGATAAATCTTCTTTTCAATCATTTTCTCAATGTCCATTCAACCCACCAAAAACCATACACATTTACAGGCAATTATTTACCGATGACCAAAGTTATTGCTTTGGAATAAGGAAAAATTGCACACATCCCCGATCTCTACTAGTAAAACCACAATGATATCAGCTTATGGTAGAAATGCAACGTTAATTGATTCGCGGTCTGTGTTTTGGCTTACGTCTAATCTAAAAACGAGTGAGCGTTGCATTTTATGGCCAAGTTGATCATAGACAATATGGCGATTTGGCGAAGCGAAACTTTTCAAATCGCTTTCTCATCGGAGTGTACACTTTTTAGTTTTCAAATTCATTATTAGTCTTATTTATGATCAATTAATTTAATACCGTTATTATCTACCTCAGGGAGGAATTTTGAAAGTGCGAAAAGAAAAAATTGAACGTGAAAAGTTCAGTTATCTGTTTTGCAGATGGATCAATTAATGGTTTCTTTAATTCAACATCAGTTAATAGGTTTGCTTATTATCCTACTCTGTGCATGAGCAATCCAAATTTTGGCAAGGAGAACTCGCACCATTTTTATGATGACTTTGATGATCAAGATCATTACATGTGTAGAGACCATACCAAATATACATATTAGCTATGACGTCCGCTTTTTATTTGTGAAAAATTTACTGACAAAGATAAAGGGAGAGAGAAGGAAAAACGAAATCACCACACACTTCTTGGCTTGAGTCGAGTTAATTCAAAGGTAAAATTAAACAAGCCAAGTCGAAGGGTGAGTGAAGTAAACTCGTCCAAGCTACCCACTGAGAAGAGTTGAGGTGAAAAAAATGTTGATTACAAAAGTTCTTAATACAATCATTTCTGTCATCCACTACTCACTCCCCCCACACAAAGCCTTTTTTGCAAGCCCCATTGACTATCTAGGTACTCATGACATTACTGCTTCTCTCCCTCTGCCTCTTGCTCCTAACATTTCCATTTCAGCTTTCTTAAGGAGGCGTCGGCGATCGTTTGCTCGTCTCCATTGGTAGGAGTTTACGTATCAGAAAATGAATTTCGAGTAAATAATGTTATGCTACATCCATAAAAATTCATGAAGCTCTATCAGTGTACACAAGAAGGGAATCGAAAAAGTCACAAGGCGATATAAAAGTCGAAATAACTGCATTTTTCTTGAAATTAGCTGGCAGATTTAATATTGGCTATTTGGGCCACAATTTAGACATAACATGAGAAGTAAACACATATTATAAATTACTATCAGGTTTCATTCGGTCAGGTTTTTTGGGGTGATCTGGTAAGTATCAAACAATGATCAGAAATGAGACTCGAAAATGTAATAGAATTAATAAGGGGTTTTCCTTGTACTATCGTAGAAACAGGGTTTGTTGGTCTAGTACAAATCTGGTGACCTCAACGGATTCGCATTATCGCATTGTGCAATGTGTATAATATCGAGTTACCTGACTGTACACACATTCCCACTTTTATTCTGTGCACATGTGTACAGAATACAACAAACAACTAAAAGTTATACGTCACTATCCAACTCAAGTCAATTCTTTATGTGGCTATAGAACCAGAACATTATCCTCTATGGAACTCACAAGTTGATCATCCTCATTTTTAGAAAAATTTGTAAGCAATCAGCGGCAGCATTAGCAAAAAACGAGATGTTCATGTTCTCTCACGTTAGAATTTAAGCAACGCAAGCATTTTCCTTGTGCTGATATTACATGGCGCAGAGAGGGTATTCCTTACTTTTCACTACATAATCTCTAGAGCTAGCACACTTTTTCCAGGAAACTGGCATTTTAACATAAATCTTCACACGAGTATCACCAGCAAGTGTTTGCTTACCAGTGGAAAGAGGAGAGCGGAATATAATGGAGGAAGTGTGACCGAACAGTTGGATGTGTGGATGAATGGTTGGTTGGAAAGAAGAGGAAAAGCGGAAAATAGCACGAGTGAACTGAGAAGGAACGTCTTTTGTGAAATAGGGCAACAAAACGTGCGATTTCCTCCATGTGCACCAAACATAGCCAATAGCATAAATATCATCAACGTAACCACCACTGCCACATAAAAAAGACTGAAAGTGTAATATTATTAATGTTTTGTCGCGGACTAAAAGTAAAACTAAAATGTACATGAGTGGAAAGCTTAGGCACCCTACTATTTCAAAGTAGAACCACATACACCACCACCACCACTTGCATTTCCATTAGGCTATAATTGGCTAAGCCTTAATCATCGAAATGGTTCGCTTTATGTGATGATGACAATTGTGATGGTAGCTTGATACAGGAGAAGCTTCTGCTTTCTGCTTATGACAGTCCGTTTATTTCATTTGATTGTCCACATTTTCGGAGATTTTTTTCCCCTGACAAGGATGTAGTCGTGTAAAATAATAGTAGCATCTTGTTCTGACTGTGGAATCTTGTGCAAACAAACGTAGTCGCGATCACAAATCATGCTGCCACATTCCCTTTGAGTAGTTAGCCATAAAAAAAGACGTGTGCATATAAAAAGTGTAATACAATCGTAATCATCGTCACCACGAAATGCATGCAACAGACAAATAGTCTGTTACGAGAGAATGTGGTCATTATTCAGTGTATTATGAGTATATTAATTATGCTCGATATATTTATTTCAGAAACGCTTTGCCATTACTATCACTGTACAACACACATTTCCAACAGTGTACCGCGTCTAGTTAGCCAAGCCGAATGCCATTTTCTGAGGTGCGATAAAATAGTTATGGAAAAGGTAACTTCGAAGTAGGTGCTATTGCGTAATCACTCAGTAATCACCAGAAAGGATAGGAAAGGACAAAGATGTAAAGGAATGTGTGGTGGAAACAGCAAATGTTCATTACACCGGTGTGTATCAATGGCACCAATGTTGAATGTTGACGATGAATTCGCTGAAGCGAGAAGAAGAGAATTCATTACTTATTGTGAGGGGGAACAAAAAGTACTAAAATGTTATAGGCTCATCTTGCACGACTACTGGTAAAAAGTGAGCTCATTTTCATTACATACTCATTCCGTCCTCCTCCAGTGAGTTTAACTATCAGCTAATGTAAATGTGAACTGGACTGAGGCTTTGGCTGCGGCAATGTTGATGGTAAAATAATGAAAACTACAAAATGACAAAAGTTGGTGAGTTTGAAAGAGGAGAGAATGAGAGAGCGCACACAAACATAAAGTCGCTTCACGTGAAGACGGCTTGCTGCTTTGTCTATCTCAATGTAGTAATAAACCACCACACAGAGGTAATCCGGAGAGCATGTGCAATCTTCAGCAATAATCTATGCATCTAAACAGGAACACATTATTACTCACTCAGACACAATATGTACGTTATGTAACCCATGCGAAATTGCAAACCGACGTACAACAATGGACAAACAATTCCTGCTCGTACATAATAGTGCACCCGTTTATTGTCAAAGAAATGATGTGACTGGAAAAGAGCTCATTTCCCTTTCAAAAACGGGCAAAATATGAAAACTGGAAATGACGTGGAGAAGTAGAAAAATTACAATTTTAAGCGAGCGGATGATGGAAAAGGAGGTAGATTAGTCATTCTTCATCATCATCATCGCCACCGTGATCACCATCTGTCATCTATGGTACATATTGTAAATGGAGAAACACAATAATAATCCTTTCACTGCCGCCGCCTGCTCTCTGTTAATAGTCATGCTTTAGAATAATGCGATTCTACGCTTATGTACTGCTCCATTGCAAATTTATTGTTATTACTTTGAGTACCTGCTACCTACCTATATGGACTTTTTGAGGCGCTTTTATTGCAGTCGTTCAGGTATGAGAAACCACCTGAAGATGCATAGCCTTTGTTTATGTGTGTGTAGTTTCTCTCTCTACGAATAAGGACAAAACATTAAGCTGATGGGTCATTTTTTTAAAATACGAATTGCCATCGCTTGTACATAAGCTGCGAAACCAAACGCTGTTGCTACAGCGGCATGTATTTGAACCGACTGGCATTATTATGAGTAAGTAAAATGTGACCGACGTATTATTATTACTATGATTGTTGCAACTGTTATTAATATATTATGAGCAAGAAGGCAAGACGCTATGCTTATACTAATGTATAAGTACGTGTGCAGGACGAAACAACAGTAGTTAAAAAGTAATAGTTATGCAACAACACAACTTTACCTGATTTAGCCCCAGACTTTTGGAAATTATATCAAAGGCAGATCGATATCGTTTCTGTTATTTCGTGGATTTGCTTTACGTGCGTTCTTTAACTGCGTAAGGGATTTCCTATTTTCTCTCCTCATTTCTTATTATTGCTTTGTTATTGTTACTACTTGAGTGAATGGTATTTTTGTGCCACTGCTCCATAAAATTGCCATTCACACGAACTGGCAGTTTTTCTCTCCCTTCCTTTATTACTTACTACCGCATCAACTAATAACTAGATGCGATTCACTTGACTTGCCTTGCATTTTGCAAGGTGTTTTATGAATTCGCTTGCATGATTTTTCTTTCATTGTGCATCTCTCTGTCAGTCATCATCGGCATAACATAACTTTTTTTATTGATGGCCACATTAATATGATTGTTGTAAGTCGTAGTCGTACAAGTCATCGCACAAATTAGAATCCACCAACGTCATTCTCCTTGCATGCAAATACACACGCCAGTTTGGAGCATCAGCATCGTCATTTATTACGAAAATAGTAGGTATAAATAACTTGTGTGCTTGGAGTCGTACCGGAGTTGAGTCCACACGGATGAAATAGTGTGTGAACATGCATGAATGTTCGCTCTAGCTGGATTATTTTTTAATGCTCTGTGCTCTCAGAATGATTATAGTAATACTAGATTGCCACCATGACCAATATTATGTTAATACATGCGGCTGCTGTATGTAATGCATCTTCTTCTTATCGCTGACGTGCAACACAGCGCTTGGAGTTTGGATACTTTTTTGCATTCCGATATTGGGTTTTACTTTTCTCTCCTCTCCTCACTTTTCTATGTCCTACTGAATTGAAAAGAAACACATGCAACTTCTTCTCCCATCCATCCATCCATTCACCTCCTTTCATTTTATTCTGAGCACACGATGATGCGATGATGGAGAGGTTGATAATGAGGAGGATTATATAGGTAGCTCATTCAAATGAAATGAGAATCTCACGGATACATCAACACCAACTTACCAACTTATTATTACTTACCTAATAAGCATCTGAAGGCATTACCTTTCGCGGTTGTACAACACCAACCAACCTGTCCTTTATATTCGCCAGAATGAAACGAGTTCTATTTCTACTCCACATTAGAATATGTGCTTAATGTTGAGGCTACCTTTCTTGGTATTATTTTCTCTCCTGCCACTGGCATCGCATCGTCGCATCGTGTCTTCATACCTTGTCCCATTCTATTCATTCCGTCTTAAGACGATCAACTTGGACTTATTACCAGAGAATGTCCTCACTCCGTGTCTGAACTGAAAGGGCGCTCAAGCTGAAGCNCTGAAGCAGAGGTGAGGTAGTCAACTTAGTCAACTAGGTTGTTCAAGAAAGGAAGTGTGTGCTTCTTATTATATCCACAGCCCACTTGGGTAATTATCCAGCCGTAAATCCATGCATAAAGTAAACTCAACTCGAAAGCTTCTTTCGAGGTAAAATCCATACGAATACATTATTATGCCTTGTAACCATGTCTTGTTACATTTTCAATTCCTCCTCCTTTCATTGAGAACATGTAATTATTTGAAAATAACTTCAATGCCTTCCTTTCAAATCTTGGTCACAAAGTAAAAAGGATGCGTGTAGGATTTACCCATAACATCCGAGTCGAGTTGCCGATATTCCCAATACTTTTAACAACATTATGTCAACGTGTACACCTGCATTTCCAACCGTGCGTACACAACACATGAAGTAATAAAGAGAAGTGACTCTCTTTGAGTAGTTTCTGAATGCATTAATCCCAACATTGGCACTATGAAAGTCATACTTTATGACCTCTACAAGGAGAACGAAAAAGACTTCGCTACTAATGTAATCATCCTTGTTGTCAGCGTTGAGCTGTGCACGTATGTGCACTACCTTCAATCTCATTACTTTGCACTGCAATCGCAAAATTGTGTGCACGTTCGGGTGGCTAAGCTGGAAAGTAAATAAGCAGAGTGAAGGAATTAGCAGATCTAACATTAACCAAGTCGATGACAGAGTAAGAGGAAAGTACCTTAATAGGATTTTGGAGAAAAGATCAACTTCTTTTGATACCGTGGGCAAGGAAAGGGATGGCTAAGACGCTGGCTGAGTGAGCGTGATGTAAGAATAATATGACTTGGCGACAATAATAATGCGATCAGGATCAATACGACGATGACGGTGACAAAAATTTCCTGTGTACCGCCGTATTATTCTGTTTCCTCCCAGGGAGGGATCACTAATGCGACGAAGGATTTTTATGACGCAAGATTTTTACTGGAAGTACACCGGAAATCTGAATGTCATTTTGGCAGCAGCATGTGGAATTACGGAGCTGTCTAGAAAAGATACATGACAGATAAAATGTGGAAATACTATATTTATTGTTTGTTTGAGGTCTGTAATTGTGTAAACAATTAATGCAACGCAACATGCTTCATGTTAAAACAGTATCGCAAAACTGGACAGCGAGTTGCTTTATCCCGGCTATATCACATTTCTATTTTGTTTACCTGTTCCCCAAATAGAAAATTTGCCGATTCATATAGTCAGCCAACAAAACTAAATAATAGGAATATTTGCGATTATTATTAATTTTTGTCAAACATAATTTGCTCTCTTCTTAAGACAACTCGATATTGCTCTGTGTTAGTACAAATTGAAGCAAACCAGTGTTAATGGTGGTTAGGTATCTTCTCAACCAGCGGTGGCTCCACTCTTTTAACTTTTAACATTTCGGAAAGAGCTTACAGCTCGAACGAAAGTGGCGATGCGATGGTGACCGTGTAAAAGTTCATAGCTTCCGTTCCGATCACAAAACTTGTTGGCATAAGTCAGCGTATTAAAAGCTTCTAGTAGTCCATCCAGACTAAAATACCCACACTCTATCAAGAGTTTGCACTTTGCACATTGCTATTAGTAGTAATAAGACTATAAGAGCCAATCTATTAGACTCTGTGCTTTATATTTGTCGACGTGTCTCGTCCAATACCTTAGAATTTTCATTTTATAAAATGAGAAGTGAGCGTTTATGTATGTATTTGAAAAGTGCTCTTCTCTGCTTTCTTACTTTCATCATCATCGTCATCTCTCACGTTGTTGCTTTTGCATTCACATAATGAAAAAACGTAGTTCGGAACGTGTGGCTCGTTTCTGTTTAGTGCGTAATGCTTTTGCTTAGGACGAAGAGCATCGTTTGAAATTTCATGCATAGAAAAAGAGTTGCAGAGGAGGCAGCCAACTTCCAAAAGCTACAGTGACGCGATTCAAAAGCGAAAATGCTTTTTTACATGAATGAGGGAAATTGAAGCCTACTAGCTCAGTTGGGGTTTTTCTTTATAAAAAGAATCATGTATATAACGTCATATCATCTTGTCCATGAGTAAGACTACAAGACACAACTTTGTTATAGTTAGCCTATATTTCTTTCTCTCTTTCTCTCAAAAATTGTATGAATGTATGTCTGTCTATTCTGTTGACTGTGACTAACGAAACTCGACTCAATGGAAATGTGTGTGAATGTGATTTCATGTGCGTGAGTGTGGCAGAAGAAGTGGCAGAGTTAGTCGAAGTAACACAGCAAACAGTGGAAATGTACATTTGTCTCTCTGGTAGGAAAAGAAGGAGCATTTTCTTTACACAACATTCTGTTTTACTTGGCTTTTCCTATTTGCTACTACTTTCGTATTGGATTTGAGCAAGAGCTAGGCAGCAAGACAGAGTTTTGTAGTAGTTTTGTGGTAGTGGTTGTTGAAGAAAATGGATTTTATACACCAAACATATCAGTAGAAAGGCAATAGGCTGAAGCCTGATTCTGACTGCTTCCCTTTGCTGCTCTCTTGTTTTTCTCAGCTTTTGCTGCTGGATGTTACTACGTTACTTTCAGAGTTGTTGTTCTTTGCTCTGAAGTTGATTGTACACACGCTTGTTCTGAAATGGATACAAGCATTCCATCCAACTCCCATCACCCATGTTCAACTCCGTGACGTTGCACATGATGATATATTGTATGAATATAGGTTTATAATGTATTCATGCACCCCTATAGAAACTCAAACCACTCTCTCATGGAGTCAATTTAGCCACATTGAATATAAAAATGTACCTTTCTCGTTCCATACCTCTGCCTTGCTCGTTTCTTTACACTTCTCTCCTCGTCGTCCTTTCTCTCATACTCTCATTGGAAGCATTGGAAACCCTTGAGATGTAGCAGTTTTCTAAGTTGGAGGAAAACCTTTAAAAATGCACTTTCTCAAATTAAACAGTGGCTAAATTACAAATAAAGTAAATATGTCAACGGTTGTATGCATCCGTTTCCCGAGAAGAAAGTTCTTCCGTTTGCTTCCCCATAGAACGTCGAGCGTGTAGCTCCAGCTCTCGGAGGAAACTCCTTCGAGAAATGCTTAAAATATCATTGGTTATTATTATTCTAGGCAACAACACTTTCTCCTTTCTCCAAAAAAAACCACTGCTTCTAACTAACAAACAGACTAATTTACAGGGGAAATTTATGAAAATGACAAAATTCCATAGCAAAAAATAAGGACCACGTCATCTGACTGAAAAATTATGTAAGAATATATCCGTTAGCCTTATAGCGGGAACTTTCTCGTGAGCATTGATGAAGTCATGTAGGAGATGTAGTAGATATTTCTTATAAGCTCAATAATGGGAGAGCATCATGAACACAGCTTTCTTTCACTCCTTTTCTCGCATACATGTGCAGTCAGCGTTTGAGCGTGGCGTTCCCAGTGCTTGTTCGCAATATGCCTCAGCCATGTTCACAGAGTGAGCCTTGTTGCCAGTAAATATTATAGGAGGACAAAACGCCAGGTTCCGCTTGCTTCTGGTTGCCTCATGTAGGTAATCTAGTTTTTACCACACTTCAGCTCTGGATACTTGAGTTCAGTCAGATATTACGAACACACCACGCTCCATGTCTACAACATTACACTCGGCAATATATAATCTTTTATGCTGTATATGAGAAGTCGAGAAAAACTGAGTTTTTCCATAGTAGAAGAGTTGAAGTAAAATACCTTATGCTTTGCTCGCACAATTCCATGTACTTTTCCTGAACTTGTTCTCATGTGTGCCACAGCACATATATTTTTATCAAATATATATAGAAGCGACAACAAGGAACGAGAAGGAGCTTGTTTTACGTTTTCTCTCCTTTCCAAAGCAATAGATTTCCACTCTATCATACGTAGGGGACAGGCACACACGCACACATCTAAGGAAAACTTTCTAGTTCTTCTTTGTATATGTATGGTATTGTATTATTATTAGTAGTAGCTGTAATATTATATTATTGTTGTTGTTATTATTATTATGAGTGAACTTTAACTTTGTGCTTTTGATTACTCCATACCTATTATTAGTTAGAGTACTTAATAATCATCATAATAGGAAATAAAAGACAAGAACAAAGTGAGTGTTGTTTCTGCAAAGGAAAAGAAATTCTGATATACAAACTCTCGATTGAACATTATTGCCTGCCCAGCAACCCACCTATTTATTAAATCAAGGAAGAAAACAAAACCTTAAAACAAAGCTCCAAGCATTTATTCAGCCCACTACCATTTTTACTGTTACACAGTTACTGCATTTCTTATGATTATTATGATTAGTAATAATAATCATAACATATTACTGCTGCGTTTCAACCATTAACACAACAAACAGAACAATAGCGAGACTCAACTTTAACAGCTCCCAGATACAACTGGCCCAACTGCTAAAGAAAATCAGAAATGATGATGGCTATGTGGTTGTGGCAATGATTGTGGTAATGTAACATTACACACATACACACACTTCCAAGATTTTTTTTTGAAAATAAAAAAATTAACAAGAATCAGACACTACTACTGTTGCTAGAACCAAAGCAACTAATATGGACTTGCTAGTTACATAATATTCTCCACACACAAAAAAAACGTATTCATCTGTCGACTCTGTCTCTTCTTGTAAACTGCTCATCTCATCCTTTAAGACTAAATGTAAATGAGGAGCAACATCACATCATCATCATGATCGTCAACTTTTGATCATCATCAAAACGCTTCAAGAAGAAGACGAGGACCAGGCGAGACTAAAAACTGCATCTTACTATTTCTAAAATACTACTAGAAAAAGTACATTTTACATGTGTACATCTCTAGTTCAGTTGTTGAGTTTTCCCGAACCAGTATCTTTTTATAATAAACAGACATTGCTATTGCTGCCCCACGTTAGCAAGCCGATTTGCAAATTTTACATTCAACAAAATTTACATGAGACTGTGAGATAGTTAAATGGAGCCAATGCAAAATACTACATCGTACAGATACATGTCTCAGCCATAACAATAAACGAATTCGGCGTGCGATAGTGAAGAGAGAAGGAGATTTCACTCTTCTTTCTACTCTCCGGTGGATTTTTAACTTTGGATTTCTGTAGAAAAATCCCTAATATCCCTATGTGATTAGTGCATTTCCCATATTTATGCAAAAGAATTTCACAAGAGGAAGTAATGAATAAAAACATCTTAGCGATTCCTATATTTATATATACAAGTCGCGCATCGTGAATTTTATTAATGGGTTCTAGCAACTCCTACATTTCTTCCTCCTCCTATTAGCGAGAGATAAGCTTGATTTGAGTAATTTTTGAACTACAATTTCCTCTCAACTTAGACTGTTTACCCCAATTATTTTCATTCTCTATTAAATCATCCTCGTTACTACTCTGAGGATAGGTGCACTTCTACAGCTCACACTGCTTAACTTTTGGAAAACTTTGCACTAAACTGTTATTAAAATCACGTAACTGATATACGCATTTCATGTATTTAATTTCCAGTTCAAATTACGTTGTGATATGTACTTACTCTAC
This sequence comes from Cyphoderus albinus, assembly GCA_021029165.1. Classification (NCBI taxonomy): domain Eukaryota; kingdom Metazoa; phylum Arthropoda; class Collembola; order Entomobryomorpha; family Paronellidae; genus Cyphoderus; species Cyphoderus albinus. The sequence continues at coordinate 14,212 of VYYJ01000744.1, read as the reverse complement.
TTAAACAGGGCAGAGAAGCAACGGTTTGTAGTTTTGTACGGAACTCCATAATCTAGCCGGTCAAATACTGCCGGTTAAGGTCGATTTTGAAAGAGTCACTCCATTTTGAACCTCACTACAATCATCCTCATCATCAATACCAACATCGCATCGCCATAATCGTCATTCAACATTTATCTTCGTCAACCAACGACAAGCAACAGTGTCGCATCACATTTCCTTTTGAACATAATATTTGAGTTTTCCACACATGGTGTCTCGTGTGACGGGTTGTAAATTAAATTAATCGTAATCTACACATCAAAGGTGCAAATCAGTTAAAGGAACGCATGCATGCCTGCACGCGTGTAGGAGGAAGGAAAGAACGGTTTTAAATGCAAGAGGATTTCCTAATCCAATAATCAGAAGGGAATGAAAGCTGAATAAATGTAATAATTTTTCAAGTTCTCCTTCTGTCACACTACAAATTACACGCGCATAGAATTATACTACATTATTCCATTTCATTATCAATAATATACTGAAACGAGTGACAACGTTCACGAACAAATTGCAGCCTCCGGTGTAATGACTTGGTAAATGCGCATCTAAAAGTCTTACCATTTGCCATAGTCCCTCAATCATAAAGTGTGCATCAGATTAAGCTTGTTAGCTGCTCCGGCTTTTTTACAATGACAAATTTTCAACAAAGAGACAGAGACAGAAAAAAAGTTGAACTACCAGTGAGCGATCCAGCCAGCCAGGTGTACAACATTGAGCATTGTTGACTGAATCTCGTGTACGATCATCATCGTCAACGCCATACTCATTGTTGGTGTCTTCGTAGTTGTTATTACTCACCTACCTACGAAACTGCAACGTACTTTCCATATGAAATGAACTGTTTCACCTTTCCTTTTTCCCCAAATAAGTGAGCTAACTGGCTGCACATGAAGCAGTTCAGTTTGTCTTTTCATCTGTATCTGAGCCAGGTCAGAAAAGAGCTCTAGCTACCTACGGAAGGTACCTAACTCGACGGTTAGTAAAGGAAACCCATCTCGCAAGACGGAGCAAAATCAACTCTGAAAGTCTGAAGTGAGTCTCATCGTAACTCACATTTCTTACAGAAAAGGAGTAGAAGACGAAGAAGCAAAAAGTAATATAACATAACAGCAGTGGTAGTTGAAGAGAGTGGAGTGAGCTACCCACAACATGGTTCAAGAAGCCTTCGGCAGCATTATTCACTTCATCTTTTCTTACACCTAAAAAATATCCAACATTCTGATTCACCAAGATACACAACACAACCATCTCTACAATACAACTGAAGAGGAGAGCCAAAGAAATATATTGAATAAAAAGAAAATCCCAACCACCTACACATTGTATACCACTTTTTTACTACTACAAAAATTCTTCACAAAGATCGTTTCGTCATCCATAGCCATCATCCAACAACCTCAATTTTTCATCATCATCATACATGTATACGTCCAAAAATTATTACTCTCGTAATTGAATTTGTCGGTGAAAATATTCCCCCTCCATCTCTCCTTGACTCTTCTTCGCCCTATTTGTTAACTGACTTGATCAATCATATCAAATTTAAACATTGAGCAAACAGTCATCAGTGAATACTGGCAGTTTCTCAGTTCGTTTCGTTACATCTGTACATAGACAAAATTATAATATGTTCACTCGCAAATCGATGACTGTCTTTTGAAACACATCAGTTAGCTAATTGTTGAAAATCTGTTCGGCGCGCGTCCTCTAATTGCAGACAAATTTTTCTGCCAGCAACACTGCGACTCGCACCATGTTACTCGACGACATGTGCTATCTTGAGAGGACAGATTAAGATGCAATAATAGTACCACTGATAATACCTTGTAGCAAATGCTTCAATAATTGTTACCTGCCTTCCAATTCGTCACATCTCTACCACCCATCGTTAAAAACAACTTCTACATATACATAATATATATATATTTATCCTGTTTTCCATTATTTTGTTGGAATAACGCAAGTCAATTTTCCTTCATCTTTACATCTTATTTATAATTTATTTATTGCAGTACAAGGAAAGAGCTGTTTCCTAAGACAGCAAAGAGAGGCAATAATATCACGATTACGTTAGTCTATACCAAATAATTCAAGTTTAAGAGTGATTCGTATTTGATTGATATAAAAATCAATATAGAATTGTAATGATTTTTTTGTTATCGGATCAAAATAGAGACTGAAAGTTTTAAACCATATTTACGAGTTTCTTTCCCTTTGCTCTAATTATATTTTGTTAAAGTGAATAAATTCTTCGATCCGTAAGAGATTAAACCAGGATTTGTTACCTGTCATGTAGATTAATACCATCATCTACACATTATATAATAATAAATTATGTATGTGTACATTTACAATGTAAAATAGTAGTTGTTAAGAGAGATATTGGTTTCGCTTAGAGATCTTGCACACATTTACATCATTTAACAAGGTATTATTTTATAAGCTTTTGATTGTGTTACCGGAAACTTGTATGCATTAGCCAACTACATATGCAAATTGGTTTGTAATTTAAGAAGGCGGTAGCGTCAAAGAGAAGGTAATAGAAGAAAGCAACTGGAGACATTTAGCTTTTAATGACCATGATGATCAAGTCATCATTTCCCAAATTCCAAGTGAAATAATTAGTTCATCAACTAGAGAAGCGATAAATTGATCCTGGTCGTACAGATCACGTTTCACGAAATCATCACGAAGGTGAAAGGAATCCCGCCTGGTTTCTTATCACGGATTTTTGTAACTAGTGACCAAGTTTAGTGCGCAAATGCAAGAGAAGAGGAGTAGCAGTTGTAGAAGAAGTGAGTCATTAAATGAAGCTAATGAGTGTTTTTCAAGACATATTTATAAAGATATATCCCATCTAATCTTTCTGTGTGTTTAAAGTCCGACCGTATGGATAAAGTTGTATTATGACCTGTCTGAGCATGGAGATACATTGAGAATACAGCTTTTGATTGAATTATTCCATACATTTAACTGCTTGGTCCACGGGGTAGGGAAGATAATAAGATAAAGTATAAAATATGGAGATAATCGTGCTAAAATAATGTGACAAGTACCCCAATTTTTATTATCGTTCCCCGTTCACAGCTTTTTGGAAGAGTAAAGCCAATGGCCCTGAAAAGTCCGATCAATCTACAAGTAGTAAACTATAGCAGATTATATCAACATTTCAATTATCATCACCGCTCCCATCATCGTCACATCACCAACAACATCACCACATCGACTACAATCATCAGATATTATTTACCTGTGAGTTAACATACGTACACGATTTTTCCTTACAGTTTTTGAAAGAAAATGTTGATTCTAAAATTTAAACGACACTTCTTTCTACAAGTATAAAAATATTATTATGATGTATACCTACTTTACGTGTACCTTGATTACAATTATCAGTTGCTGTAAGCACGAGAATAGTAATAATAATAACAATAATAATAATATCATTTAGTATTTTGTTAACCACATTACTTCATGTGCAAGAGAATGCAGAAGTTAAGTTCATGTGCAAGTTGAAACTATTGAATATTCAGGGAGAAAGGTGATAATTACTATGTTATTATTTATAGCAGCCACTGAACATAAATCGATATTAAATACATCTAGTAAAAAGAATATGGGCCACTGTTTCGCTTAGAATCGGGTAACAGTCGCAATTTAAGGCAACCTATCAGCAAGTATAACTAAAAGGAGGACAGTCCAATAAATTCTAAATTATTATTATCACAGATTATTAATTATTTACAAAACTACAATAAACAAGAGAATAATCTTTTGTACGTAAAATATTTCATGAATAGTTGAGCAGCACTATTTACTGCTGCTGCTGCGATTGTAGCATTGCCACCACCGTTGTTGATAAAATTGTAACATAGAATCTGTTTCAAATCAGTATTTTCTATATACTCACTTTTAATAACATCGCATAATAGACATCAACTCTATAAATATTATCAAAATAAAAGGTTGCCTAATAATATATTAAATTAAACTGGTGTCTGTACACTTGTATTATATTCGTCATATTTGTAAAAGAAATCGCAATAGTTCTACTTCTCTAAAAAAAGAACAAAAAGTCAGCCTTATGTAATGTTTTTCATATGTGACATGTCAAAATAACTTACATCATTTGAGTAGTGTCAAAGGAGAGAAACTATTTTATTCTCAGCTATGCATAACAATAAGAACTCTATACAAATTGATGTAACGGAGAAAGTTGAGTTGTTATATTCTACCTGCACCAAAGTACCAAAAATTATACCTATTTTTAGTATCGGTTCTTGTTGCTAATCGTAATAATTTATACACCAAAATTCTTAGTGTGTAAAGGAAGTTAAGTATTTCGCTGATAAATTCGCTGTCAAAAGTGCTACTCTGAGAGCAAATAGTAACCAGTCACAAAACACTGGATTCAATCGGCAATACCGAAACGAACAAACGCTGTCATCAACAATACTATTTATAATACCTACGCACGGAGAAAGTGGAAACAACGCAATAACCACACATCACGTTAAACATAATAAACGTACGATCGTATATTTTATGGAGAGCTCCTAGTTAGTTTCAAAGTTAAACACGGAAATGACTTTACCGGAATTGTAAAGTGATTCGCTGAACACTCCGAAAAAGTGGTGAGTGTGGAGAGAGGAAGGATTGAAGAAGGAGCAGAAGGGGAGAAAGCAAATTTCTCAAGAATTTGCAAAGTGTCAAGTGTGTACTATCAAATTATTTTTACATGCAACAGTTATCGCTATACTAATGACGTGTGCAGGCTGCTCTACCAGCAAAAGCAGCAGCTGCAATAAATACCTTCTCGTCCCTTAAAAAGCCGGTACAGCTGGGGCTGCACCATGTCCACGTCCTGCATGCAGGTACCTTAATTGTAATTTTTCTACTCTTCTTTCTCATAATATGATGATAAATGGAAACCCAAAAATTATTTACATATGAGGTCGCTGAGCGGTTAGTGAAAGACGAAACCAATTTCTTATATGAGAGTGCTTTTCTGCATGTAAAAGTCTATCACCCATCAATCAGAAAATCAGAATACTCTGTAATCTATCACATACGTTGAGCGTCAGCGTCGTTCTATGAACGCCGAACGGTTTAGACTCTTTAGACGAAAGCGGAATCTCGTTCGCGGTGCGGGCAGAATGCGACAGGGTGTGTGCATGTTTTGCTTGTTTGTATTTTACAAAAGTGTATGTATTTGTTTGTCACATAAACTTTTTTCCTTTGTCCTATTGCACAAAGTGTACAATTGTGACTCTGCAAATGAAGACAAACTCATTACATATTATTCGTAAAAATAATTACATCTTACATCGTAAACTAATTTCCTTTTTTTGAAATCAGAATCCAGATCAATGTTTTTTGAGAAATTAATAGTAAAAGAGTGAGTTAATGAAGTTGGTTGATTGATTCTGGCATTTAATAATTGTATTTTAGTCAACGATATTAGTCATTAATCATGAGAATGAAAAAGAATAAGAAAAAGGAGGAGAAGTTAAAAAGGAAAGGGGAGCGGAGGGTAAATTTTCGATATATTGTCACTAACTGTTAAATCGTTTCATAAAATAAAATAATTATCTGACTTGGACTTGAGCTATGAATTTTTATGCATGTTCTAACTAACGCGCATTTGTTTATTTACAGGCTATTAAACAGCAACTGGAGGCTATGCCTCTCGAAGAGTTTGAGGACCTGCTCAAGGGTGTTGCTCATGATAAAGGCCATGAAGGCATGCCGCAACATGCTGAGCTTCTAAGTGTGAGTTTTCCGACAATCCTGTTACTGAAACTATTTCAAAATAAATCTAATTAGTCGTAGCTTTCATTATTCGAATGGATTCTTTGCTCTGAATTAAACAGCAACTCAAGCACCATGTGAAGGTCCAGCCTGACGAACCGATCCAAACCAAAGTATCCGACAAAGAGCGCAGGTAAGAAGTAAACGAAAGTAAATCGAAATTTGCAGTATTCAAACTATTACTGTACAGACGACTTGTTTATTGCAGGACAATTTGGAACTCATTAAATCAGCGAGACAACAAAAGCCATAGATTGTCGAACAGTAATAGTAACAGTAACAGTAGTAGTAGCAGTGGTGGTGGCTGCAGTAATATAAATGGAAACCTAGCCAGTAGCGGAAATCACAACAGCCATTACACCTACCCGAAAATAAATTCTCTAACACACTTCGCATCGAACACACTGGGCAGAACCCTTACGACAGGGGACCAAAACGCCAACCCTGTGTCAAGCACCTCAGACTCATCCTCACCCACCTACGGTCATCAACCAGTTCACAGCTTGATTCAGGGCAAGCACGAAGACCACTGTAACCAGAATCAATTTCACAGTAACAGCCTCACCTATGGCAATTCATTTGATGGAGACCCGGGTGGGTGTAGACGTAGTCTTGAGCGTGACCCCAAGAATAATGACAATACATTTAGCGCAACCAATAAAAACTCGTATAATGCAGATGATGACGATCAGGACGAGGACGACGATAAACCCGAAGATTACACTGGAACGCTTCCAGCCCAGTATATTCTTCCCAGTGTGACTAAATATAACAGCAGCAGTTGTAAAGGTAAGGCATTAGCAAGGAAGTTGACAGTGACCCCTACAGTTATTTAATTTAAAGTAATTAAGAAAAGAAGGTGGCTTTTTGAACATTGAACTTACCAAAGAGGTTTCGAGAAGGTCCACTTCTATGTTGAACTCTTTCCGCCACACAGAAATTAGAATAGAATATTCCACTCAAAACTAAATTTGCATATTAAATGTACATCAGTTTCCTCTCTTCTAAATGCAAACAACAAAAATCTGTGTGCACGTTAGAGTGGAGAATCGAGTTTCGAACTTTAGAGTATCGAGCAGTAATCCAGCTTTCGAGCCGAGCCACGAGCGAGGAAGACGCATAGTAATTTTATGTGACGAGTCGACGAGTATCGAGTGAGCATAAAATTCGAGCATATGACTCCAAGTATACTATAGGTAATTTTTTAAAGCAACGCTGTAATGTGATCTGATGAATCCTCTGCTTTAATCTCTCTTTACCCCTTCTTTTTCTCCAAACCCGAACTCAGTGAGCGCACACTACGGATGTCTGCGGCACTCTTTTTCTGTGTAATTCGTTTTAGATGCATTCAGTCAGTTTCTCCATCATCCATTCGATTTCTTTTTGTGGTTGTGGTGGTCAGTCGTATCAAACTGAAATTGATAGAAATTGATTGAAACTGAAAAATCTTTCTGTTTGACCTTACTGTATGCAGCAGACTGTAATTTAATTGTAATTATATTTATGTCGGCGAGTCGCAAAAATTAAAAATGTCGAATATCAAGCGAGCACCGGATTTAGCCGATGTTTGGCTTGATTTACAAAAGTCTTTAGCAGAAATTTCGCGGAAGCCTTCTGCACTAAAGTCGCGACCCGGACGTAGTAAAGCTGAACAGGAAACGGAATCACTGGAATACCGTATGTCAACAATAATTTGAAAACTTCTCTCACGAGGTAACGGTTCACCCTATTCTCTTCGATTGAGCTCATACTTTCAGAAATTAATCATCTTATTGATAAACCACTTCGACTTCAGGAATAATCTGAGGTTGCAATGGTCACAGATTTGCAAAAAAATCAAGTGTGAGAAGGATTTTTCGATTTTGCACTTGAAAAATCATGTTTTATGATTTCAAATCTGTGACCATTGCAACCGGAGATTATTCCTGAAGTCGAAGTGTTTTATCAATTAGATGATTAATTTCTGAAAGTATGAGCTCAATCGAGAGAATAAGTTGAAACCGTTGAAATTCGTCAGTTTCACTTCTCTTCTTGATCATTTTCTTTCCTTGCTTGTGTGAATGAAATATTTCGATTATTCCGAGCTTCTTTATTAGCTTAAATGGAGCATCCATTTATAAATGCTTATGCTTTCGTAAGGATGTCACTCCGTCTGGTGTATGGCCGTCCCGCCGTATCTCCGTCCACACTTAATGTCAACCAATTTCAATGTTTTTTTTTGCAATCGGTAGCCAAGGGTCTCGTACATTGCCTAAGTAAAGGGATAAGCCATAGCTGTCACTTTTTAACGGTCAAAATCAAAACATGGCTTTATCTCATAGAGGATTTGAGGGATTGCCGCCATTTTCAATATCTAGAGCGAATCGATGACGGAGAATCCATCTGCACTATTGGATAAGCCACAGCTTATCATTAACCGTCACTTTTTAAGAAGTTAATCCTACACCCCATTTAATCTATCTACAGCATCCACTGCTATGGTTTTATTCTGATGATATTCATGATAAGGACATGTCTTGTTATTCGACAAAGCTGAACCTGAAGCTGGTAACTATGCATATTTTCCGTGTCCGTAAGGATTTTAGCTGACTGACTTCTTGGCAGGAGATTCATATGCAAATTAGGCAATGTGGCTGGTGAGTCAACATAACATGACTTCTCATTTGCATCTGTATGTTATTAACCATTGAGCCACTTCTTGTTATGCTGCATGGGGAAAGGAATTAATTGTTTTATTAAGGACGGGTCTCTCTTGGTATTTACGATTGAAGTGTGTGTTTAGTGTTTTGTACTTCAAATCTTGGGCTTAGCGTTCATCTGTAATTGACAATGCATTTCTTGTTCTGATTTTATGATTGCTGGAGCATCTTTTGGAAACTATTCCGCTTGTGTTCCTACGCTTTTCTTATGATAATCATGAAGATCCTATGAAGCCAACATAAGTCGAGAAAGGTAGCTTTCTGCTGCTTGTGAAACGCCTTTGATCGAACCAGTAATCTGAGAAATCTGAATCTCTTTTGTGTTTGAATCACCTTATCTTGTCAGTCTCGCGTAATCTGAAGTGTAGAAACTAGTAATTCATGTGTCGTGGCGCCATGTCAGTGGGAAATAATTGTAATTCTTCCTTGCATATCCAGTTGACCTCGAAGCAGACTTCCTGTGAAGCTTTCTGCGTGACGTTTATACAGTATATTAATATTTATTTTTATTAACTTCGTTCGATTTAAATCAATGAAACCGCTATCGAGCACAAATCTGGTCCGAATCGAAGCTTCACAGTTGTGAAAATAGTCGCCTTACTGTACTGACAACTGAGTTTGGTTTCGATTCACACAAAGAATGAGGTTGTACCACGCGTATCTTTTAGAAACAGGTACTGCTCTACAACTGACTTGCTCACGTCGTACATTCAAACTTTGCATTTCACACTGTCATGTTTGCGCTGTTCAGCCACCAAGGAATCATAGAATGATTAACCGAGTTATACGAATTATCATGTGTATTTTAAATCACCTTAAAAAAATTTCCAAACTTTATATTTTTGCAGACTTACGGTATTTCGGAAAATCGACCCGCAGTACAGACTCAGCACATGCGACGATTAATGCGACTGCTAGTGCTAATATACGGCCGGCTCGGGAAACTTCGCCAGCCGCTTCGTCCAACTCATGGGACGTAGTAGGCGCCCAGTAAGCAACAAATTGTTATTTTACAATTTAATTTAATAAATGAGCTAGAACTATATTTAGTCAGATATTTTATATAATTATTGGTCACGTTTGTGCCATTTAAATATGTGTTAACTAATGTCGTAATATTCATTGACAGACCTTCAGTGAGCACGTCAAATGCTGCAACTCCCGTCGTCGCATATGGTGGCAAAGCGTCCCCACTAGAGAATGAGCCAACATTTGGATCGGTATGTCATCCAACCACCGTACAAAATACATTTTATAATTTGGATCTTGGATGTGTTAACGATTTGATACTTCATCTTTCAGATTCAGGGTACACCTCCTTCACCCACGCCTTTTGCCACCGGAGCTAAGTCCCCTACCGATGGATCTCAAATCTCTGACAAGCCAAATTCGCTACGTGCCGGGGATAAGAAGAAGAAAAAGGGAGCAAAAAACCTTGTAAGTTAAGATTCAGACGCTGAACTAAACAATCTTCACAGTTTGTCGACAATTTGTGAATGATTTAATGAAAAATGGATTTAATGATATTTAATTTTTATGTTATTATTCAGGCAAAGGAGACGGTGATTGAATCACACAAATTGGCAGGATTTCAAGGAGACAAGTCTATTGACGAATTGCTGGAATTCGTCGAAGGGGATAAAGTCAAGGTAATTACAGATTTTTAACATTCAGTGAGTGTGATACAGTTTATTATCCAGAGTCCAGAGTTTAAAGAAGTTTTACTTCTTTACAGGCAAAGAAGTTAATCAAAGACAAAAAGGCAAAGGAGTCCAAGCCTAAAGGCAATGAAAAGCAAGTTTTGTCCAAGGCGGCATCGCTTGACGAAAACAGTTTAGGATATGGGTCCAAGAAGAGCGAAGAATCGCCGCCTAGAAATAAAAACAGTAAAGAAGTTGAGAAAAAAAATTCAGCAAACATTACGAAGTCAGCCTCTGAAATTCGTACCGAAGAAATTTCAAAAGAAATTTCGAAATCTTCAAACCCGTCTGAGTTTAAAATTGCTCACGACTCACCGCCCGTTGGAACTAAAATTAACACACCCTCTGCGGCTCCCATCGTAAACGGAAATGTGCCTGTAGCACCAGTACCTAAAGCTGATAAAGTTGTATCAGCAAAGGTTACCAGTGCTGTACCTACTAAGTCAACTATAACGGTCAAAAGTCAATCATTTACTGGAAAAGTAGATGTCTCTCAAAGTACCAGCACCGTTTCTATTTCGAAGTCTGATACCCCTTTCCCCCTTCAGCCGTCGTTATCCAAGCAGGCACCGTTGAAAGTCTCGGGAGAAAAGAAAGTTGATGACGACAAGTGTCCTAAGCCTGACGAGGCAGATGGGCCTTACGTCTTAGTCCAGTCCCAGTCTAAGAAGAAACGAGAAAAGAAGAATCGCCAACAACGCAAACCCGGTAAGAAAAATTTAGAACGGTGAAACGCAATTGTGAAAACCGAGCGAAGTACTTCATTTAATTTGCATTGATTTATGTTTGTATGTTGTATTGATTTATTTGATGATTTATGTTGAAATGTTCTTCAACAGAAAATTTTACACGCCAAAACCCTGGCGATCAGGCACGTCGCGAAAATAGACCACGAAGGGGTCCATCAGAACGTAGAAAATCTGTTGGTTCAGTGCCTGGATCAGGAAATGAATGCTCCGATGACGATGATTCGGTAAGATCTCTTCCAGCAGGAGAATGTACCCCACGAGAGCGAATTCCGAAACCATGCTCATCCAGTGGAGGAACTCCTCAGGTTAGATTATTATTTTTTGCTAATCATTTGATTCTTTTGGTTACGACAATCGCAACCAAAAGATGTTGCCATTTTTATTTCAGACATCGTACGCGGATATTGCGAGAATCAGCAAGGATGAAACTGGAAAGGTTGTGCCGAATTCACCCGCAACCCCTCCCTCAGCTGGGACAACTGTTTCGAATATAAGTGCGAAGTCTCCAGTGGCAAAACCACCAATTGCTCCAACCCCAACCCCGGTCGTTGCGGTTCCTGTAGATTCGGACACAAATTTCCCAGCACTGAGTGCACCGAATTCTGACAAGACTGCGCCAGTTGCGACGGCTGTTTGGTACTGTAAACCACTGCGCACAACAGAACCAGATGTCCAGAAGAGCAGTGCTAATTCCAAACAAGACGATGTTCCTTCAATCGAAGGAACTCTTCCTCCGACCGGTTTTTTTCACCCTGAACCACTCAAGTGTTCAACAAACCCACTTATTGAGTCTACGGAAGCTGCTTTGAGTGGGAAAAATTCGACGGAGGCGCCTTCCGAAAAAGAGGTTGTCACGTCGCCAGAGAAGCAATCAACACCTCCTGTAGAAAGTCCCGCAATAATATGCAACGGTTCCCTGCCACGTAACAGTAGTTCTGTAGAAGTTGGACAAACGGCGCAACATATTAGTAATAAGATCCCGGTGAATAAGAAGTTGGAAGACAAAAAAGCGAAGGACAAATCAACGAAGGTAAAGCTTCCTTCGGTTTTAATACTCTTTTTAATTTTAGATGTGCCTATCTATTTAATTAAAAACTTATTTTCAGTTGCCGGACGAATCACAGCCAAAAATCAGTTCCTGCAAAGCGGTTGAAAATGGCGACTTGACCATCTCCACCCATGCGCCGGTTGTGTTTTGCGGTGGAAAATTTGACAGTTCTCAGTTGCCTGTGGGCCAAAAGAGTGGATTTGAATTCGGATTTGGTGTTATCGAAGCATTGAACGATACTGGCGCTGTTGGTGTATGTTGTTTTTTCCTTTCACCAACTTTCAATTAACCAATGATGCGTGTACATATGTGAAGAGGTCAGCACATGATTATTATCTTCTCGCTAACTCACAGGATTCCTCAGCGATCACCAAAATTCCTGTAGACTGTACAGTTGCTTCCCCTCCGTCTATGGCCCCACCCTCTGCAGATGAAAGCTCTAGATCTCAAGACCAGATGAGTACACCAATCAACGGTGCGGAAAGTCAGACTGAAAAGGTGCCCTTGAAGAAGGATCAACTGTCCAAATCTACTGAGAAACCGAATCATAAGAATGCCAACCATAACGTACAATTTTAATAACTGCTAATTAAACTAGAATTGTGTTTAAAATACGGATGGTACTTACTGATGAATCCTTGTTATGAATTCCCCAGACTTCCATAAGCCTTACTCGGGTGCAGTCTCCCACGATTGCGTCGTCGGTCCCGGAGCAATCGCTGCCGAAACCCCATGGAGAACCGCCAAAAATCGAAACAGTAGTTGAGTCACAGAGTGCTGCATCTGCCAACGTACCTCTTCAAACTGAAAAGAACGCTACCAGTAATCCACAAACGGGTGCAAGCGGCACCGCGGAGAAAAGTCCGAAAATTGATATTGCTCAACTGTACAGACCGCCGAAATGTACGATGATTCCCACTTCTGTTCGCTTGGCCGGGGAATACATGGATGCGTGTAAGTCTTTTTTTGTAGTTGCCATTTTCAGTTTTTTTCTCTCTGCAAGTTAAATAACTTGGTCCTTAGCTTATGTGCTGTTAACTATTAATTTCAGATGCGTCTCAATTGACACGCCAATCCAATGTCTCAATTCATCGTGTTTAAAAAGTCTGAGATCTACTAAACTAAACTACTACTTGTTATTACATTGTGTATAATGGACTAAAACTTACCTAATTGTAATCAATATATTCAAGCCATGGGTGCTCGTTAGAAATTAATTTCGTAGTAGGAGAAAAATAATCATTTTTCGAGTGACGTTCTTCGACATAAATTATATCATCGTAGTTTGTAAATCTCCCCAAGGTATCATTTATAATACAAGTATTTACTTCTAGTTACTTTTTGTTTCAAAATTTTTTTACTAAAATTGTACTCTCCGCCAAATGTTACTATTACTATTACATATATATATATATAAATCATGTATATTTATATTTAGAAGATTTGTTTGCAGAGTAATAACCAACAGTAAGGTAAGGACAGACCTCCATTATGATAAGAACTTAAAAGGTTAAGTATGCGGTGTAATATTTAGCGTTTAAGGTAGTTATGTACGCATTCTGTGTAATGCAGGTAATAATGATGTATACAGGACCGTTTTAGGCATATTCGACAGATCGTTTTAAATTAATTATGAAATAAAAAAAGAGAGTACAGAATGAAACACCTAAACTTCGCCTGAGCACTTTCGTAGGCGATGGAACTATACTGAAGTTATTTCATGGGTGATCATTATCATTAATGTTTGTAATAAGAATTCACAGTCAACTATTGTATTTTATCTAAGTCACAGCAAATTAACCTTTTTCCAACTCAGAGTAAATTTTAAACCTTGCATATTAACTGCGATTTATTATTACGGTTATTATTGTTACATAAATAAATACAGTATGATGTTAATAAGGTGAGAACTAAGTTGGTTTCATCCACGTTTCCTATTCCATGTTAAGTAATGGTAATTACGATCGCATTAATTGCAAAATTAATTAGTCAAAATGGCGTAGTTGTAGCATTTACCGACGATATACAGCATTTATTAAAAGCTAATATACATAATAACCACTTATAAAATTGTATAGGTTGTAATTGCGTATAAAATATAATCTAATTCAAATTTCAGAATAGATTGTTTTGAATGAACTGGAGACTTGATGGTGGTGT